>JAWZYV010005389.1:0-29530 GCA_038373885.1 Cheiracanthium punctorium
AGATTGGTTTTCTATAAAAATAGTGGCAGTTGACAGAGCTGCCACGATAATCCTTTACTTTTTAGCACCTCATTTCCCATAAAAAATGGTCACGATTATTTTTAACAGCACTGACATCTACTGAAAAATGGAAGAACGCGAGAACAGCTGGATATAGATTGCCCAATGCTGAAAAAAGGGCAGCCGTTGCCATCGCTCGACTTAACTACCAGCAAGAGGGCGGAAGATCGAAACGTTCATCGCGTGCCACAGATCGAGAGACTATTTTTTTTTTTGACGACAGGTGGCTGTGCACGGCACAGCCAGCTGTCGTCAAAAAAAGTCTCTAGAACTGTGGCACGCGATGAACGTTTCGATCTTCCGCCCTCTTGCTGGTAGTTAAGTCGAGCGATGGCAACGGTTGCCCTTTTTTCAGCATTGGGAAAGGGTTGCGCCTCAAAGTGTTCAATAACCCATGAGCCGCCAAGACGTCGTTACGGTGAAGTAATAAAGATTGCGCCGAAACAACACTATGTCAATGGAACTCCTCTAGAGTTTGATATGTAAATTAACACTCACAACAAGGTTCTTATCTTGCTGTGTTCTTCAGTGACAGCCAAGACTCAAGAATAGTGGGGACCTCCAGATTTATTTCTACGGTAAGTTTGCTTACTGACTGTAATCCAATGTGTTACGATGCATGACATATTAAAACATGTAATATATGGATGAAATAATTTTAAACCTTAGTTTGGCCGTGAAATAAGGTATGAAATAATTGGATTCATTGTTATAAAGACCCATCGGTAATTTATTTTTAACTCATAAAGTTATTTAAACTGTTCTAAATAAGTATAAAATAAAATTTGATGTTGCGTTGTGTTTTCTGAGGAAAGAAATAAATGGATTTAAAATATTAACTATAACAAACATTTATTAAATATAAAAATCTTATTTACATTTACAAAAAAATATTTAAACTGATCTCGAAAATGGCTTAATTTAGAACAATTAAATTATTATTGTTTATCAAAACACATTCTAACTACTTTAGCAATAATAAACAATATTATTAATTATTACAAATTTGTCACTCTTTAATTGATTGATGGCAATTGGATTTACCTGTAATCCGGTGCAGAGAAGGGATGGTCATCTTTTAGTTTTATTTTTTAACACACTTATTTAAATATCCACTAATGAGGATCACATAAATAAAATTCTGAAAGTTCTTAAACGACGAAAAATTAATACACTAAGAGAACCTTTGCAAAACGATGAAAAATCTCAAACTCTAAGAAACTCTGAGAAATCTGAAAAAATCTGAGAAAATCTACCTTCTCTGGCTGTGCAATCCAGTTTTGCTCAAATCTTCGTCCCCCATTTTTCCCCTAAACTCGTAAATAATTAGTTTAGCCACTCTGTGGCTCCTAATTCTCCTAAACCGACCAGTTACTAACTCTTTTGCCCGAAATTTACCTCTCTCTAACTTGCCATTGGTCATTCCTCAAATCTCACACTTTCTCATTGGATTTCTACAGCCTTATCGTCAACACCTCCATGTTTTTCTTAAATTTTATTTTCAATTTTTCTCCCCTTGATGTTTATTATATGTTTTCCTTTTCTGAAGCTTTGCCTACGAATTCTCACCGACCAACATCAAAAGCTTCCCGCAAATTGACGCTACGCCCTGACCACAACAGGTCATATGCATTCAATGATTCCCCCTCTTTCGCGGTTGCTCTATTGTAAAACTGCAAGGCGTCCCGCGATACACAAAAATGATTTCTAGCTAGCGAACATTCGTTTTTCCCACTCTTTTCAAAGAACGCCAAAAGATGAAATTTATATGTTCGACTTTCACCAAGATTTCTTTTAACTCTTCCGAGCGCAACGCTTAAAATTATTAATAAATTTCCTGTCCTGACATTTAGCTGAAGTACACTTTTCTATGATATCAATGACTTTTGCACATGCATGAATTCCATTCCTTCCAACATTATCCCTTATTCTGTTCAATTCCGTATATTTTTTGAGACTTGCTTTTATTAAACTCCTGACGCAACTTTTGTGCTAAATTCTTTTGAGAATACCGCATGTTTTTAGTCGACCTTCAGGTGGTCACTAATGAACGGTTTTTAACACCTGCAGATTTTTCTGGAATCGCACTTTCTTAATAAAGGCTTTTTATCTGCATTGGGGCTGTATACAAATTTCTGCACATTACCTACAGGCTCAGCCTAACAAATGGATGTTTCGGAAATTTTGTTTAATTTAAAAATAACCAATAAATGTTCTGATGAATCCAATTTCGTTGGTAGTTACTCTTGCTGTGTTGAATAGCGGCATTCTGGATCAGGGGCGTAGCCAGAAATTTTTCATGGGGGGGGGGGTTACGACTGCTGCAACTTATATATATGCATACATGTGTGCGATAAGGGAGTGAAGAATATACATTTTGTATGACAAAAAATTTCTCATGCGGGGGGGGGGTTATGACCCCCCTAACCCCCCCCGTGGCTACGCCCCTGTTCTGGATAATTATTGAACTAACCCTCTCGTCACCGAATTATGAAAAATCAGAGAAAACAAATCTGTCTAGCATTGAATGCATCTGAAATACTATTATAAATCATGCAAAAATATTTTTTTCTAATGTCGATTAATGGCGATAATGATAATTTTTCTAATAATAATTTCTGCATTTTCGAAGCATTTTGTTACGCTAAAATTAATTTAAAAGGATGCACCTATTAGGTAAAAGTTGAGGAATAACAAAAAAACTATACTTACCTTAAAAAGAAGAAAAAAACGGTCAAAAAGCAGCGTCCCTATTTTCTTAGTTTTTCTCCTGAAACAATGAAGCGAAAACTGTCAAAAATGATCTAAATGGACTCCTACTGCAATCTAGGCACGATTTATGCATCGAGTGAAGAGCCTCCTACACTTTCTACATGAATGAAGGATATGGATATCACTGAAAGAAAAAAAAATAATCAAATTCAATTGTTTTCTCTCTCAATATTGCTATTTGAAATAGGAGCCTCCTATGAGGTTCAGGGTGACGAGAGGGTTCAATCAAACGATTACACAAAATATAAATGACTTGAAGGCTGTTTATTTTCCGTTATGTGAATGACTAGGTTCGTAACGACGCATTCACTTTTGTTGTGTAAAAATCTAAATCCTTTGGAATTTATCTGTATTTTGTTTCATTCATAAGATTTTATGATAAACAGACAGAGACAGAGCCTACTATTGGACAGAGCCTACTATTATCATCTTGTTCAAGAAACACCAAAATAGCATTTTTCATTCTTTTTTTTTTTAATTTTCTTGATTTTTGAAGGCCAATTTTCGTTTCAACAGACTTTGACGTTAAAAGCGAAATTCGTCGGTAATACCTGTATTTTTTAATGATTTTACCAGTTATCCTACTTATTAAACTTCTCTTTTTACTTAAAACATATTTTTTGAAGTTCTCCTTAATCTATTTACTTAATGCAGCTCCAAACTCAAGGTTTTTACGAATAATATTAGGCACCTGTTGGCATGGGCGCCGGCAAAATATTTCCCAGGGGGGGGGGAGCAAAGACTACTTCAACGTATGGTTACCCTGTTGGAAAGAGCAAAAAAGCAAGGGAAAACACTGCATACAAAATCCAGGGGGCATACAAACAACACTGCATACAAAATCCAGGGGGGGGCATTGCCCCTCCCCTTGCCCTATGCTGCCGGCGCCCATGCCTGTCGGCCACAAACATTTCCTTTACTTCTTTATTGGGTGTATCTTCATTTGCTAAGTTTATTCTGAACTATCTTTGTATTGATTGACATTTCTTTTCAACATTTTATTCTCTCCTCTAAGTTTATTCAATTCTTCCTTCATTAAATTTCTATTCTTTTTTCAAGGTCACTTTTAACCCTGGAACAAGATGATCTGCTTTTGAGGTTTTCATGTTCAGGGCTTTCAGATGAAGTTCCAATAACTTTTATGTCTTTGTTTTATGTCTTTTTCCTGTGAATCTTAGCTCGTTCACGCCATTTTTTTTTTTTTTAAATATGTCTCTTCTCTCGTTCGTTCACTTCAGTAATTTTTTTTCCTTGATGCTTTCTGATATTCTGATATCTTTTTTATTTCATCATACTTTCCTGGATTTTCTTTTTTTAATCTCTCTCTGGGGCACGTCTCATGCTTAAATTTTTCATTTCTCTTCTTCTTTCTATTTCTTTTTCACTTTTCTTTTTAATATTTCTAACTTCTTGTTTTTCCATTTCAACCCTTTAACGCGCAGTGTTCCCGCTATGAGAACACCAAACTCGGACGTTTTGACGGTTGCCAGTCACGAAGAATAGATTGGACTTCTATAAAAAGAGTGGCGGGTGACAGAGCCCCACGAGAATCCTTTACTTTTGAGCACGTCCTTTCCCTTAAGAAAATGGTCACGATTATTATTAACAGCACTGACATCTGCTGAAAAATGGAAGAATGCGAGAACAGCTGGATAGATGGCCCCATGCTGAAAAAAGGGCAGCCGATGCCATCGCTCGACTGAACGACCAGCAAGAGGGCTGACGATCGAAACGTTCATCGCGTGCCACAGATCGAGAGACCCTTTTTTTGACACAGCCAGCTGTTATCAAAAAAGTTTCGATCGTTTGCGATCTTGCTGGTAGTTGAGTCGAGTGATGGCAACGGCTGCTCTGTTTTCAGCATTGATAAAGGGTTGCACCTCAAAGGGTTAAACCTGAAGGGGGGGAAAAATCAAACATAAGAAAAAATAATACATGAAAATAAATTTACCAATGTGCTAAAATCAAAATATATATATATATTAAATTTTAGTAAAATTACGGTTATTCCACATATTGAATATCGTTATTTAGTAATGTTCTTGATCACCCAAAACCATTAAACTTAAGGCACATTGGTTACTTGAATTCCTGTCATCTCATCTGTAGACACAGTGTCACATCTGTGGACATATTTTGTGAGCAGATGTGATGTCCACAGACGTGATGAAACCATACGTTTGTTTAGAACGTGATAAAGACATCTACGAAGTATCAAATTTTTTATTACAATTATTACTTTTTCATTATTTTACATGTTTGGGCGGCTACACCCACCGCTACTCTGTCAGCTGATGTTCGTTTTCTTACAATATAAAATGAACCAAAGTAAAACAAATCCGATGTGTCCAACACATGACTTCCTTGCACGTCCATTAGATCAAAAATATTTTCGACGCACTTCCTCTAAATTTATTTGTTTGAAAGAGATAAAATATCAATAATAGTAAGGTTTAGCGATTTCCAGCCAAATATTTCGATATCGCCAAGCTGGGTTCAATTTAAAGATTTGTTTTTGTCAATTTATTTTGCGATATTTTGCCAAAAGCCTGCAAGCTTGGGATAGTTTGCGAGATTTGGGGACTAGAGCTGAAGCAAACCGCATGTATTCGGTACTAAGATACGGATAATCACTCAGACTCGAAGTAACGAATTGCTACTTTGCGGTTGATATCGTTATCGTTACTCCTTACTCGATCCGAAGCTGTTTCGGATCGAGCAGCTTCGAACTTCGAATACAGACTGGCAGGCGAGGCGAACAAGGGGGAAACGGGTTCCAGTAATCGGGTACTAATATGTTCTGTATTTGTTACTGGATATCGGATCGCGGTTTCAAGGGGGGAAATGACTTTTGAGTGTGCATTTCGGATCGACCAGGTTCGAACTTCGAATACAAGACTGCCGGAGGTAGAAAATGAATTTCGGTTCATGATTTCGGTATTTGAGTAATAGTATGTTCCGTTCCGTTACTAGATACCGGAAGTATTATGGATTCTCGCTGTTTGAAGGGAAAAATCAGTTTCGGTATGTGAGTAGTAGTATGTTCTGGTTGCAATTCGTTTGTGCCGAGCCGAATGGTATCGTTTTGATGAGTTTTGGAAGAATCCGTATGTTTCGTTACAGTTATGGAGATGGATATACTATCTGCTGCTCTATTGATATGGGTCGTACAATGGGGGGATAGGATCCGGTGTATAGTATGTTCTTATGCGCAGTTGAACTTGTTTTTGCGGGGGGGGGGGGGTTCTTATAATTGTAGAGGAGCAATACATATAAGAGAAGCATGTTAGTAAGGGGTGCTAATTTCGGGCTTTCTAACATTTTAGTACTAAATAGTGGTGCAATCAGAATTCTTTCTTTCAGGGTGGTTTCGAAGCAGGATTGCGAACTTAACTTTTTCTTTTTTTTAGCTAGAATCGAAATATGAGTAATAAATAACAAATTATTTAAATACACCTTTTAAAAAAATATATTTTTATAAAGTAAACGAATTCACACATTTTTATTATTTGAAATATTATTTGGAACTAAAAAAAATATTTAGCATGGAAACCTAAACACATTTTTTAAGTAATTGTTTAAAAAATATATAAAAAATTGGGAGCTACCCGGGATTTCTATGCCCACTCCTGCGTAAGCCACTGGTATTAAAATAATTCAATAAAGTTCAGTATGTTTCTAAAATGTCGGCGTTTAGGGGGCCATCTGCCCTATTTTATGGTACATTTTATTCCATGAACTCATGGAATACGCATAGTCCGGTGCAACCATTCTTTCTGTATGAAAGGAGTGATAATTTTTGTTTAAAGAATGCTCTCATATATGCACCCACAGAAGGGGCTAACCCCTTTCATCCCAAAAGTGCAGAAATAGAACTGGAAATATCTTAAAAATAGATCATTCTCACTGAATTAAACAATTTTAATTTAAAATATGGTAATTTTTAATTTACTTCGAAAAATCGTCCAGCAAAAGAAGTTTTTGATATGAATTAAGAACACACAAATAATAAAGATATTATGCTTATAGAGACGCAAAGTAGTTGATATCATACTGAGATCCCCTGCCCTGTGAATTTAATATATGTGGCCCAATCCCTGGATCTCAGTATTCGAGAACCCGCTCCCAGAAAAAACACGAGTCACAAGCTTTCCTTTACACTTTTTATGATAAGAATGAACAGGTTAAACCAGCGTTCAGAATTTTAAAAAGGGGGGGTTGAGAAAAAAAAAAGAATGGCATATGTCTTTGGAAGATTTCTATGTGCACTCCGTAATTCGGATAATTTAGTATTGTATAAAACCATAAATGTGTATAAAAACAATCTGTAAATCAGAGAAAATAAGCTCTAAATACAACTTTGTGCAACTTCGCTAAAAAAAATTCTTTTTGGTTAGGTTTTGTTATGGGTTTATGTATGGGCGGAATATACCCATAACAACACTGTCCCGGATGTGTTGTTATGGGGCACATATAACACCCTATTACCGATTCTATTAGTAGTAACGAAAGTAACGAGTAACGAATACTTAGTAACGAATAGCGAACATCTAAGTAACAAATACATACGGATACTCATTTTGTCGTTACTTTTACAGCACTAGTCATTGACCACAGACTTTCAATGAATTGAATGCATCCATACACCTCAATGTATTCAAAGTCATTTGGCTCACACTGTAAATAAATTCTCAGTCGATTGCTGTCAAAAAAAGATATTGAAAACAGTTAGATATTACAATAGTTCTAAATACAAAAGTTAAAAAATCTACGGGTTAGTTTTAGAGTTATACAAAATACGAAATAATTTTTAGCGCCAAATTTGGCGATATTTCGGCGAAACTCGTCAATATCGACGACATTTGGCGAGATTTTAAGCATGAACCAAGCAATGACAGATTATCGCCAAATTTGGCGATATTTCGCCAAAACTCGCCAAGAACGATGACAAATGGCGATACTTTGGGCATGGACCAAATGACTGACAATCGCCAAATTTGGCGATATTTCGCCAAAACTCGCCAAGGTCGAGGACAGACGGCGAGATTTTGGGCATGTACCAAACAATGACTATCTACAGTAGTATTATATTGAAGATGTCCATAGACATTAAAGTACTGAAATTCTTTCCGGTGGTCCTGTAAATAAACTCTCCAGTAGATTGGAACCAAAAATCGAGATGCACAACTAGCTGTTACAACATTCTTATATATGAAATTTCATAATAGTTTTTGAGATTTGAGAGTAAAATATGCACACACCGTACACCAAAAGTCGCCAAGCTTGGCGACTTTTGGCATAGTTTCTTGAGGGAGGCACGTGACCGTGGTCGGACCATTACCTAACTTATGTGGTAGGACGGTATTGTGCTTGAAATGGATGAATGCCCCTAAAATTGCCATTGACCGTAATGTATTGGAAATCTTTTGAGTGTTCCTGTAGCAGAACTATAAAGGATAAAAACACTTTTTTTAATGGAGAAATTCATTTTCTAACTCTTTACAGCATGTATCACTTCTGAGTCGTTTGAAATAGCCCAATACCTCTAAAAAACGCTTTGATGAATTTCGGCCCTTAGAGCGTAATGTATTTCGAATCTTTTGGGCGGTCCTGTAGATAAACTATTCAGTCGAATGGAACCGAAAGGGGAGGTGCACAACTAGATGTTACAACAATCCTAAATATAAAGTTTCAACATTGTACGCCTAACAGTTTTTGAGATATGCGAGTTTAATGAATTTCGGCCCATTGAGCGTAATGTATTTCGAATGTTTTGGGCAGTCCTGTAGATAAACTATCCAGTCGAATCGAACCAAAAGGGGAGGTGCACTACTAGATGTTACAAATATCCAAAATATGAAGTTTCGACATTCTACGCCTAATAGCTTTTGAGTTAGGCGAGTTTAATGAATTTCGGCCCATAGAGCGTAATGTATTTCGAATCTTTTGGGCGGTCCTGTACATAAACTATCCATTCGATTGCCACCAAAAGGGGAGGTGCACAACTAGATCATAGAACAATCCTAAATATCAAATCTCAACATTTTACGACCAATAGTTTTTGAGATATGCGAGTTACATACATACGTACATACGTACAGACGGCATGGAAAAACTGGCCACAGTAGACTCGCCGCTGGTCAAAATGAGTTGCAGACGCGTTAATAGGATCGTGCATGCTAGCCTACGATGAGATGCATCGAAAAAAAATTTTAAATTAAATTTAGAGGTAGTCAAAATCGGATTTTTTGTCGAAATTTGGCCCGAAAAATTTTTCGGGATCACATTACTTCCTTATACTACGTACAAGGAAGTAAAAATCTCAGGTTTTTTGCGATGATGACCACCACATTGGCAGCTGGCTCCCGGATTATAAGTAAGTTATCTTTAATATTTCATATATCAAAGCAGTTGAAGAGAGAAAATAATGGCAATTGTGTGTTTCTGACGTAACTGGATTATTCCCATGATTATAACAGAAAGTTGACTCTGACAGCTGCATTCCTGTCACGTGATTTATGACGATATCAATACTGGGAGAGATACTACGTCCAAAAAAAAAAAGTGACAAAATTCTCCGAGACGGACAACCAATCCGATTCCTGGAAACATCGCTCTGCGGTTTGGTTACTTGTGCCGCCCACTTTCATTGGAGGAGAATTGTTTCGTGTGTGATCGTCTGCTTCCAGCAGTTGAAGAAAAGTGCATTATGTTTCTGAAGTCTTTCTAAATTTTTGTTCCGCTATGGAGAAGAGAATCAACTGTATATGCTGGTGTTTTATTAATGGATTACGCGCCTGGGTGCCGAAAATGCCTAAAAGGGGGTGACATGTCACAGTACAATCAGACTTCGCAGAACATTTCATCTTAAAAGGCACCCCCCCCCTCCGATGCTCCAGCTGAAGTTTTCCTCACTCGTTGAATTCGAAATGGCGCCCTTCGAAGATGACGCCCCGATGCAGTGCTTAACATGACGGGCCGCCCCTGGATACGATCTGCAGAACAATTAAAGCTAAGTGCCCACACTATAGGTGCCTACACTCTTCACTTTTCATATCTGGTTTGCACTTTCAGGCCCTAACTATCACTCGGGCATTTAGGGCTCGTGCCCTGGGCACATATGCAGAAATGGACCCAAAAGTTGAGTTTAGAGAGATATATAGGGACAGAAAAATTGAGCCAGCTATATATAGGGGTACAAAATTGGAAAAGTGCCCTGGGCACTAAAGTATTATGTCCATGTGTATTTTACTGTCGTCCTGCGGGATTATGGACATTTTGCCTGGAACTTTTTGAAGTATTGTAGAACACTCAACACTGGATATTACATAATCTTGCTCCTGGGAATAAGTGAGATGAAATCGAAGCTTGAAGGTAAATATAAATGAACTTTATTTTATATTGCAGGAATTCACTCGCTTACCTTGTTTAGTTTCATGTTTAGATATTTGTGACTAGATGACTAAAATTAAATACTAAACTAAAATTTTTATACGAACTTTTTTTTGCAGTTCTGTCAGGGACGTAGACGTTAGAGATGAGACGGGCTCAGCCCGAGCCCGAGCCCGGGCCCGAACCGGACTCGGGCTCTGTCATTCACAACTGCGTTCGGGCTCGGGCTCGTGAAAAATGTCTTCTTTATTGAACATACTCCTTGAAACATATTTTAGAAAGTGATTCATGAGGAAAATAAAAGTTCTTATATAAAAAAAAAAAGTAGTGGCACAGGCGCAGGCGCCTAGAAGGTGCGTGAAGCTCTTTGGGTATTTCAGAACGGCGGCTTATATTCATTAGTGAGTCATGAGATCGGACATTATTCGATAAACATGGATATAAAGAATTAGAAAGTGCATTGACAGTTTGCAACTCTATTTTTCTTTAATTTGCCGAAACGGCAAAATTTATATTCTATCCATGAAGTAATTGAACTTTTTTTAAATCTTTAGCTGAAATTTCGGGCTCGGGCTCCGACTTCAATAATATTGCTCGGGCTTCAAAAAATGAGCCCGAACTCATCTCTAGTAGACGTAGCCTGTTGGGGTACCATCGGGGCCAGAAATTATGGATTTTTATTAATTGGATGTCAATAAATCAAGCGTTTTCGTTAAGAATTTCTTTTTTTACCTTTTAGGCATTCCGTGAAAGTGTTTTTCTCACTTCGACCACGAGTTCAGCAGTTGTTTAGATTAAGTTATCGGATGAATTTATATTAAAGCTGTTAAGGGGAGATCGGGGAAACCTCGAGCTTAAGCAATTTTTTTCTATCCCACTCTAGAGTTTCACTGATTCTCTAACAATTCCGGGTAACCACGCCAAGATAAAACTTTTAACGCCATGACTCCAAAATGATTAAACAGTTAAGCACAAAAAGTGCGAAAACATTTACACCGTTTGTACGATCCACTTGAGATTTTTCATAATTATGTATAAAAATATAGAAAACAATCTGCGCACCTTCACAAATCTGAAAGTCCACCCGTTCCCTCATTTTCAAGCGATTTTTTTTTTTTTACTATTTTCAGTTCCATTTTATTTCCCAGAGTCAAAAAAGTGAATTATTTGCGTGACAAAATTGGCTGTCGCTTCGCAATTGACCTGACGTCCAGGGGTGCAGTGTGACCAGGGCAGAGCCCTGGTACTTTTTTTTAACCCTCTCGTCACCCTGAACCTCATAGGAGGCTCCTACTTCAAATAGCAATATTGAGAGAGAGATCAATTGAATTGAGTATTTTTTTCTTTCAGTGATATCCATATCACTCATTCATGTAGAAAGTATAGGAGGCTCTTCACTCGATGCATAAATCGTGCCTAGATTGCAGTACTAGTCAAGTTAGATCATTTTTTCAGTTTTCGCTTCATTGTTTCGGGACAGGGACGCTGCTTTTTTACCTTTTTTTTTTCTTTTTAAGGTAAGTATAGTTTTTTTTTTTCTTATTCCTCAACCTTTAGCTAATAGGTGCATCCTTTTAAATTAATTTTAGCGTAACAAAATGCTTCGAAAATGCAGAAATGAATATTAAAGAAATCTAATATGAATCGACATTAGAAAAAATATTTTTGCGTGATTTATAATAGTATTTCAGATGCATTCAATGCTAGACAGATTTTTTTTCTCTGATTTTTCATAATTCGGTGACGAGAGGGTTAATTCAAGGCGGCGCGCGCTCTGGTTAATAAAAATAGTACCAGGTGTTCGAAATTTCAAATGTAAGATGTCATATTAAATTTTGCACGCAATGAATCCCAGAACTTGCAGAACCAGAAGTTTGAAAAATTGTCCACACTTCATTTCCGACGATTGGGGCACTTGTACTACCTATTTATGCCTTTTATCATTTCTTTTTCGATTATTCGGTTATCTCTCACTCGTTTCCATGCTTATACAGCACGCAAAGGAAGAATATATATCTCTTTTAGAACGGGTTACAGCATTTTGCCAAACAGGGTGTCATCCTCAGTGTTTATGAATCCCTTGAGGCGCAACCCTTTCCCAATGCTGAAAAAGGGGCAGCCGTTGCCATCGCTCGACTGAACGACCCGCAAGAGGGCGGACGACCGACAGCGTTCATCGCGTGCCACAGATCGAGAGACCCTTTCTTGGATGACAGCTGGCTGTGCAACGGCTGCCCTTTTTTCCGCATTGGGCAATCTATCCAGCTGTTCTCGTATTCTTCCATTTTTCGGCAGATGTCAGTGCTGTTCAAAAGAATCGTGACCATTTTTTTTACGGGAAGTGACGTGCTAAAATGTAAAGGATTCTCGTGGAGCTCTGTCACCCGCCACTATTTTTATAGGAATCCAAACTATTCTTAGTGACTGGCAACAGTCGAAACGTCCGAGTTGGGTGTTCCCAGAGCTGGAACACTGTGCGTTCAAGGGTTAAACTGAATGGTTCCACACTTTAACAATGGGATGCAATACCTTACGTCAAAACGTGGCTACTTTCACTCGGGAAAGGCTGAAGAGGGTCATGTCCAATACGGGTAAGCCATAGTACTGAAAACAACAACAACACGAACTTGGGTCGTTGTTGCGTTTTTCGCTACTCTTTTGTTGTAAACAGATAAATTGCAATTTAATAAACACTTTATTAGAAAAAAAAAAAACATTAGCCACGCCCCTTCTTAAAAAAATGCGCATGCGACGGTCTTTATTGATCGCGCCCCGTCACTTCTTATTTTAGGACTGCATCCCTGATGACGACCTATTGAAGTTACGGTCATCAGGCTTTGAAAGGAAAGTTACGCGATTCCAGTTCGTTTTAAACATTTCTTCCAGATAACATAGTTTATTTTTATTTTTATTATTTTTAATGATTTTCTCTGCATGAAGCATTGCTAAAAGAGGGTCTCTGTACACAAAACGAAATCGTTCGAATGCGAAACGTTTCCGCGCGTTTCCAGAAGAGCATGAAATTCGATTTGGGTATATAATAAAAATTGAATACGAAGTTGTTATTTTTAGGTGGACGAAGATTCAATATATTGAGTGTAGACGTATTTTCGTCCTAAGCTTTTTCTAGCTTCCACGACGGTCTGTGACTTCTAGTACTGTAAGTGAGTAGGAATTATTTTGTAGCACATATCCTCACGCACGCCATAAATACGTTAACGAACTTGAATGAGGTGTTAGTGTTGCTCAAAAGGAAGAAGTTTTGAGAAACATGACACTGTGGTCCAATTGCGACACACACGTACGTATTCTAAATGTTTATACACAGTCCATTCCGGATAGAGTGAACCTTCGGCTATAGTGAACTCAAACCGTTAGTGTCGATTCACGTACGGTATCTGTTCAGCATGAGGACAGTTCGGTTTTATTGAACTTCGGATATAATGGACGAAATTCGAATTAGAGGGTCCCCAGAGGTTCACTATAACCGGTGTTGATTGTATAGGATACTGTATACCTCCCCTTAGTCCACGCTAAAACGCTCCTTTGACTATCCGAATATCGACCATTTGGACCATTGCCTTATAAAAGTATGTACGGTAAACCTATTTTTAAATTTCATATTTACATTTAGGAAAATTTATATCAATAATTATTTTGTAAGGTCTGCAGTTTATTGAGTTACAAAAATAAAATAAAATAAAATAAAGAAAGCAAGAAAGAACATTAAAAATTTGTAATATAATTGTAATTGAATTTATTTACAAAATGCTTATTTAATGAAGGTGCAAAGTCATATGAAATACTTCGATGATGATAGTATTATGTAGGATAACATAATATTTCAATTACAGTATTTAATTGACAATGGCCCATTTCATTCTGAACTTTTCAAGTAACGTGTTCCCGCACAATTTCTGTATTTATATATTTCCTATTGTTTATACCAGAGCCTGTATTTAGAGTGGGATTAGATATTCCATTTCATTCCTTTCATCAGCTGATTGAAATACAGCTTTATGGTTTCCATGCGATCAGGTTACATCACTGCATAGACGATGCCTAAAGTGATAAGTTGGCACTGAATAATTGCGCTAGACTACACCGTAAAGCTTAAAAACCTGCGGATATAATTCCAGCGCTCAAGGAGTCACTTTAATAGGTTCCAGTGTATATGAAATATACACTGGACATATTCTTCGACAGTAGAACATTATTCAAACTCAAATTAAAAAAAAAAAAATTAGTGCTTTATGGTCGAATTTCGACTACTGGAAGACAACTAGTAATTCTAATTTGCGTTAATATATCCCGCAGCTATTTTAAAAACATCTCTTGAAAATAGCATAAATGAATTCAGACGACCTCAAAACGTGGAAATACACCAAAATCTCGAAGTCGAATTTTTTCATGATTACAATACTTTCCTTACATGGTACATGTTCGGAAAGAAATAAACGGTTGTCTATTTCATGTAGTGTCTTAGGTATTTAATGCTACGGCTTGAACCTAAAGAACAGTATGCTGTAGAAATAAGACATTTTAAAAGCCAGGCGTTCTCTGCAAACCGCTAAGCTTTTAACTTTTTTGATAGAAAAAGTCTAGTTAGTTTTTAGTTTTTTGTCATTAGTAGTACTTTTTAGTAAAGATAGTTTTTTGAGTCATTATGCTGCAATGATGTCAGGTTAGTACTCATGACGCGAACTTTACGTCAAGAGTCAAATAATTTTGCATTTTTTAAAAAATAAAAAAAAGATTCCACATCATGAATAAATTCGAATTACACATTCAAGGACGTACCCAGGGGGGTGGTCCAGGGGGTCCGGACCCCCCCCCCCCCGAAATTTCAGTTTTTGTTAACAAAATAAGAATGATGACCTCTTTTTGTGAAAAATTCTGCCTGTTTCACCGTTTGGACCCCCTCCGAAATTTTTTTCTGGGTACGTCCCTGACACATGTAAGGAAAATTTTCGTTTCCTGCCGTGCGAAGAACGGGCACGCAACCCGTTGTAGAATAAACAAGGCAATTTTCTCCTTGAAAACATCGTTGAAATACTTCTCTTTGAAACCAGAAATCAATACACCTAGGTAGAAACTGGGATAAGATACTATTTTCCCCTGTCTGTCTCGCTCATTTCGGAGAGAGGAAGGGGTGACCCCTCAACACCACTGTGGTAAGACACTGCGTGAGTGGAGGCGGTTAATTGAAACTAAAATAGGATCTTTTACATAAAATTTTTCTTTTTTCTCCCCCTCTTAAATCTGCTTTGTCCCGTCGCTGTCCTAGTCAATAACTCCGCAACGAGCGCCGTCGAAGGTCAGGTGGACATTGTATGTGAACAGATGGAAATAAATTTCCTTGTTGTCATAAACAATTTTGAGCCTGTGGTCTGGAAGAGAAGCACTTCGGTAGCTGGCCTTGAACAGGGGGGGACGATGAGCTCCGTATTTGCCAGTTGGTAGTCACAGTTTTTGATAAAAGCTTATCCATTTATGCAAAAATAAGTGCCACATAACTTCGACTCCCTATCTGTAATATGACTGGTTAACGACTCATGAATGTTACTTTTCTGCTTGCCCCAGTGGCAACAGTAAGGTTAAGAACATATCGCAGAAGAAACAGTGTTCCAGGTCTAGAACGTAAGCAACGTATTTCTCTCTCTCTCTGTAAATTAGGTAAATAAATTGAATCTTTGAACTTATTTATTTATTTTAACAGGACTCTGATGTTTTCGATCCCACGATAGGCCATGTGCGTGTATACCCGCACCGGATCGCGTTGCCTCCTTCGAATCTCGATGGATCTTCCTGGTCTGGAGAAACCAAATTCCCTTGGAAAAGGAAATGGGTAAGCCGATATTGTGTCTTTCCAAACGCGCGTGATGGGATTGTGCGTATTTACCAGAGGAATCGCATTTGCGCCATTGCATATTTAGTAATATCTCGAAATGTAGTTATGCTTAAGGTGACTATACGTCCCGTTTTGAACGGGACAGCCCTGTTTTTAGGTGGCTTGTCCCGTTGTCCCCGTCACCAGCACAGCTTCGGGACACCGAAATGTCCCGTTTTTAGAAAATGAGCAACGATTTCAATAAAGGCCGCTAAAAATCTAAAATCCAACGATAATGTCTAAAAAAAAAAAAAAAAAAAACAGACCTCCCTCCCCTCTGAGACACAAAGAAAACGCCGGAGGATGTATTGTTTTTTTTATGTTTTTTTTTGTACACTATTTCAATTTTTATTTCTTTTTTTAAGTCCTGTTTCTCTTTTACTGATTCCTCCCCCTCCCCCGATCTCCACTTTATTTTCCCTTTTCACTCTGGTTTTCTAAGAAATTTTTTTCCTTCCGAATGACAACTTCCTTTTTTTTGTGTGTGTCTTTTTGTGTACATTTCTCACTTTCCTACCTTCCAGCCCTGTGTCGGAGGGTGTTTCTGAAGTCGAAGAAGGGCCTACCCCCTTGTACCACCCGAAACGTATGTCTTGCACTTTTTTTTTACAGTATATGTGTGTTTTAGCAAAGTTTTTTTTTTCATTTTATTTTGATATTAACATTAATACAAGCTTTTTTGCGCGTTTTCTTAACCACTGAAAGATACCCAGGCCTGTCCATTCAGTCTCCCTACATTACCTTAAAAACAGTAGATGTCCCGTTTTGAGGAAGCTAATACTAAATACATTATTGCCAAAAATGTAGTAGATGTCCGTTTTGAATAAAAAAATAAATGGTCACGTTAGTTATGTTGCTATTTGCTATTACTAGATGCTTAGTCATGAAATGGCCTCTTTTATAAAATTAAGCCTTTTAATTTACGGAAAATATACTGTTGTGAGTCAGTCTATTAACCCTTTAACGCGCAGTGATTCCGCTCTGGGAACACCCAACTCTGACGTTTTAACTGCTGCCAGTCACGAAGAATAGATTGGATTTCTATAAAAAGAGTTGCGGGTGACAAAGCTCCACCAGAGAATCTTTTACTTTTTAGCACGTCCTTTCCCGTAAAAAGATTATTTTTAACAGCACTGACATCTGCTGAAAAACGGAAGAATGCGAGAACAGCTGGACAGATTGCCCCATGCTGAAAAAAGGGCCGGCACAGCCAGCTGCATCCAAAAAAGGGTCTCTCGATCTGTGGCACGCGATGAACGTTTCGATCGTCCGCCCTCTTGCTGGTTCGTCAGTCGAGCCATGGCAACGGCTGCCCTTTTTTCAGCATTGGTAAAGGGTTGCGCCTCAAAGGGTTAAAAGGACTTTACAAGGCCGTGGAAATGTTTGACAAAAATCCACCCTTTTCGTCCATCCTGAATCATGTCCTGTCCAAATACAGATGTTGCCTGAGCCTGAGCAAAATGATCTTTGAAGAACACTCTTGGAAAAAATGAAAGAGGCTGGACCGTATTATCCCGAATATAGGGCGATTTTTTTATTTTTTTTTTTTTTTTTTTTTTTACGGATCATTGCCCGTTAAAATCTTGACTCGCCCTCAATTTGAGGTCTAAATTCTAAATATAAGATTTTTCCAAGGGCCAAACCATGATAGCTGATTCCAAGGTAGCCAGAAATAAAATACTTGAAGCAGATGAAACTTTATATAATTATTTTAATCTACAGACCCGGTAGTTTTTAGAAAATGTAAATTAAATTGACTTATTCATATTCAATTATAAGTTTATCCAATTTTTAAAAAAGTTTAATAGTGAATAAATATCTAGTTTTAAGAAGTTCAGCGAAACTTGTCCTGTGCGACCACCCTCCATTCCGGTCGTTAAGAAGGGTGGCCGCTTAAAGAAGTATAAACATTGGATGGCCAAGAAAAAAATGCTAAAAACTATAGTTTTTTTTTTTTTTGTTATATGCATTAGCATACTAGTACATATGTAATTATATACAAACATATTTTTAAAATTTAAATTTTAATAAAATATTTAGAAATTTCCGATTGTTTCATTCTCTCTCCGAGAATGCTTCTCCCTAATTTATCACTTTTGCAACTTCTGACAAAAGACCATTTATATTGATATTCTAAATTTCTTTTAACAAAAACTATTTTTCCTTTTTTGGGTTTTCTCACAGCCAACCCAAAGTAACCGCCCACTTCCTCTCTGAATTTCCGATTTCCTGTGACTCGATCCCATTGATTCGCTGCTCCAACGGTCAAATCATTTTTTTTCTTAGAAATTTTTCTTCTTTAAATTACAAGATTTGTACGTGATGTGCTCGTGTACACTGGCACCTCCAGTCGATTATTGGCAGTCGAGCGTCTGGTTGGAATTTGTTTACTTTACTTCTGGAAAAATGCCAGAAATTTTTCGGACAAGGAACCGTTCCCGGTCGTTTATAGAGGGTTGTGTGGTCCCTTCCTAGAGGATCTTTTAACGCGCAGTGATCCCGCTCTGGGAACAGAAAATTCTGACGTTTTGACTGTTGCCAGTCACGATGAATAGACTGGATTTCTATAAAAATAGTGGCGGGTGACCTAGCTCCACGAGAATCCTTTACTTTTGAGCACTTCATTTCCCGTAAAAAAAGGGTCGCGATTCTTTTTAACAGCACTGGCATCTGCTGAAAAATGGAAGAACGCAAGAACAGCTGAATAGATTGCCCAACTCTGAAAAAAAGGGCATCCGTTGCCATCGCTCGACTTAACGACCCGCAAGAGGGCGGACGATCGAAACGTTCATCGCGTGCCACAGATCGAGAGACCGTTTTTTTGACGCAGCTGGCTGTGCCTGCGTCCAAAAATCGGTCTCTCGATCTGTGACACGCGATGAACGTTTCGATCGTCCGCCCTCTTGCGGGTCGTTAAGTCGAGCCATGGCAACGGATGCCCGTTTTTCAGCATTGGGAAAGGGTTGCGCCTCAAAGGGTTAACATTAAGTAGATAGGCAGGGTGTCTACCGGTCAGGAAAGTCTGGATAATGGCAGGAAAGTCTAGAAAAAGCCTGGAAAATGCAAAATGGGTCAAGGAATTTCTCCGAAAGCAGGGGCGTAGCCAGAAATTTCTCATGGCGGGGGGGGGGGGGGTTACGACTCATACCCAGCAAGCGCACACACGTATATATTACGTATTCCCGATGTCGAAATGTCGAAAATAGGTCGAGGAAAAATTACAGCAAAAAATAGCGTTTAAAAGAGATCAAACATACATTGTGTTGTCGACGTTTTAAAGAGCCGTTGTATGCTGGTCAGGGAGGCGGCTATCTTCGACTGTTAATGTTTGTCACCCCCACGAGGTCTATAATCCGTCAATACATCGCCGATTTTCCGCTCATGACTTCGGCGACCCCCCAGCCAGCCAAGAAGAAACAGATATATATGTATAGGTGAGTGTGATAATGTAGTGAAGTCTATACATTTTGTATGGCAAAAATTTCTCACCGGGGGGGGGGGGGGGGTTATGACCCCCCTAACCCTACGCCCCTGTCCGAAAGAATATATTTTCCTTCGTATAAAAATTTCTCGGCAGTTTTTTTTTTCTCCTCTCCGGGACTCCAGAGAGTGAAAAATGTTGATAAAAATGATTTATGCTAAAACAGGATGAATAGTTCAGAATGTTAGTGGGGATATGCGATGCTCACTCACGTTTTACATTTTGTGGTGAGATATGTTTTTTGTTATGGAATGGCCGAAAAGGTATCTGTCTCTACGGTCCATGATAAAATATAGAAAATTTCACTAGTATTGCTCCGCATTCTTCCAGATTGGAAGGGTAGTTGGTACCAAAAAATAAAAAAATTATGTTTGAAATTCGGTGCCTGCATTCAATATTGTTATTTAGATACATCACCAACCCCCCGTAATACAAGTCGTATGAGTCACTACTGGATAAATCTGAACTAGATATAGTATCTTACTTGAAACTCATTTTTATTTTTTTCTTATCTAACTTCAGTGCATCCATAATTATATTAAAGTTGAAAATTTATTCAAAGTAAGTTGCAGCAAAATATCTGAATATAAAAAGGAGGTTATAGTTAAGATGAAACTACGTCCCGTTTTGAACGGACAGTCCCGTTTTTAGGTGACTTGTCCTGTTGTGTCCAAGCACAGCTTCGGGACATCATAATGTCCCGTATTTAATTTTTATTTCGTTTTTTAAAGTCATGTTCCTCTTTTGCTTATCCCCCCCCCCGATCTCCCCTTTGTTTTTCCTTTTCACTCTGGTTTCCTAAGAATTTTTTTCCTTCCGAATGACAACTTCCTTTTTTCTGTGCGTTCTTTTGTTGACATGCCTCACTTTCCCACCTACCTGCCTCGCGTCAGAGGGGGTTTTGGAAGTCGAAGAAGGGCCTACCTCTTGTACCACCCGAAACGTACGTCTTGCACTCTTTTTTAGAGTATGTGTGTGTTTTAGCAAAGTTTTTTTTTCACTTTATTTTGATATTAATATTAACTCAAGCTTGTTTACTTAACCACTCAAAGATACCCAGACCTGTCCATTCAGTCTCCCTACACTATCACTTTAGAAACAGTCGATGTCCCGTTTTGAGGAATAAAATAAATGGTCACGTTGGTTATAGTGTTGAGGAATTTCTGAACTTAAAATGCATCTATGATAGGGACATTTTTTAAGAAAGCTTCCGAAAGTCCGGGAAAAGTGAGGAAATTGAGCTACAGAAATTGAGTAGACACACAGATAGGGTAAAAATTCGGTGCCTTAAAAAGTGGGTCGTTGGAAGAGGGGGTCGCTCCTAGAAGTTTCATTGTCTATTCCAAAATGGCCCCTCCGCAACGTGATAGTTGATTCAAAAGGAATTTTAAAAAATTAGATATAATATTTTATGCCAGGGTGTCACTGATTTAAATCAGTGATTTTAATCATGATTTAAATCGATTGATATTAAAAAAAATATCATTGATTTAAATCAGGGATGCATATACTCTGCCCTACAGGTCATTATTATTAGCTCGTAGCACCCTGTTCCATTCACCTGCCAAGCCAGTTGCACGCTGAAAAACATAAATCAGAATCACTTAAGAAAAAGGAATTGTGAAAATTTAATTTCAGATTTGTTTTCAAGGGTCATAAAATTTGCACCAGAAAATGAATTATTAATTGACTTTTATGAATAGGTGCCATCCTATTTTCTAGAGCTTTTATTGGATGGTTGGGTGATTTTACAATAGTGTGAGCGTTTAGGTCACTGTTTCTCAACCTATTTTAGTGGATGGCACACTGAAAATAGTATATAGAATTATTCGCGGCATACCTGAATATAAAAATTGCAAAAGTTGTAAGAAACAAAAAGAATTGATATATAAAAATATTTATTTTAAAATTATTCATTTACAAAAAAAAAAAAAAAAATCTGGAGTGACTCCACTCGACTTTCCGAACACTTACGATTAAGATCATGACCCAGCATTTAAATAAATTTTAATCGATGAATAATTCAAAAAAATATATATACCAAATTGAAACTCAATCGAATGCACCGTTTAAACGCTTTCGCTCTTTCAAGAATTTCTCCCCATATGCCATTATGCCATAATATAAAAGAAATTTTTGTCGTAGCCCTGTAGAAAAAACTATAAGTCTTATACACACCAAAATCAATACCGGTCTTAAGATGGTGATTTATAACATATATACCCAATTTCAGCTCAATCGAAGGTACCGTTTAAACGCTAGCGCACTTTCAAGAATGTCCCCCCATAGGCCATAATGTAAGAGAAATCTTTGTCGTAGCCCTGTAGGAGAACTATAAGTCCTATACACACGAAAATCAATACCGATCTTAGGATGGTGGTTTATAACATATATATCCAATTTGAGCTCCATCGAATGCTCCGTTCAGGAGCTATCGTGTTCACTCACATACACACACACACACACACACACATACATACATACATCTCTTAAAAATAGCGTAAATGGATTCAGAAGCCCTCAAAACGTGTAAAAACACCTAAATCTCGAAGTCGAATTTTTTCATGATGACAATACTTTCCTTACATGGTACATGTTCCAGGGTTGGACGGTATTTACAGTCTGAAGGTATTTACCGGTTTTTACTACGGCTTTTACCGTCTTTGGAAAAACATGTTTTTACCAGAGTTTTTACAACCTTTGAGAAAAACTTATTAGCTTGACTATTTTTTGTCACTTTTTTGAAGATTTATCTCTCTACCAATGGCTGAGAGGTTACGATTGGACCAATGGCTGTTAACACTACATTGTTAAATGGCATAACAATGGCTGTTAGGGTACGATTATAGTTGAAATTAGGCGCGACAAGCCGCGACACCCCTTCAAAAAGCTTTTTAAAATGTGGATTTTTGAAAAAAAAATTAGAAAAAAAAAGTTTACAATTCTTTAAAATAAAGTCATATTATTTTTTTTAAGCTAATAGATACATATAATTAAAATACGTATATTTTACTACAATTATACTAAGTTTCAAATCAGTAAATTAATTTAAAGACCCCGTAAAATATGCACGACGAAGTAATAGAAAACGCTGAAATCTCTTGCCGTAAATGAAGAAACTTGGGGACAGTTCAGCCATTCAAGGCATGAAATCACAAAAATGTGATCCATTTTCTGAAATTTCTGGCACTAAAAGTATTCAATATTTTAAAATAATTTTTTCAGAGTAGGTTACATAAGATATTGTTTTATATAATAAAAATTTAAAAATACTAATAAACAGTTTCTTTATGACTTAAAAATACATAAATAAAACACAAATTTTCACGTCTTCAAAATTACTATAATGCACTTCGCGCAGGATAACTGTAGCAACTTTCCATATTTTCCAACAAATTTGACCTTAAATTGAAGATAATAGTCCTAATAACAATTTAAACTACAATTATAAAAATAAAATGGATAGAAAAATATTTATAAAAAAAAATATATTCAAAAAATGCAAAAATTTTATTTTTTCCTAATTAAAATTAATTATTGTTCTTGAATTTTAAGATATCCTTATGATTGTAGTTCAAATTATTATTAGGACTATTATCTTCAATTTAAGGTCAAATTTGTTGGAAAATATGGAAAGTGGACGGGCTCAGCCCGGGCCTGAACCGGGCTCGGGCTCTGTCATTCACAATTGTGTTCGGGCTCGGGCTCGTGAAAAATTTCTCTTTTATTGAACATACTGCTTGAAACAGATTTTAAAGAGTGATTCACGAGGAAAATAAAAGTACTTATAAAAAATAAATAAATAAATAAAAAATAGGTGTACGGGCGCCTAGAAGGCGCGTGAAGCTCTTTGGGTATTTTAGAACGACGGTTTATATTCCTGAGTGAGTCATGAGATCCGACATTTTTTGATAAAGGATGGATACAAAAAATTAGAAAGTGCATTGGGAGTTTGCAGCTCTATTTTTCATTAGTTTGCACAAACGGCAAAATTTATTGTATTCTATACATGAAGTAATTGAATTTTATTTATCTTTAGCTGAAATTTCGGTCTCGGGCTCCGACTTCAATAATATTGCTCGGGCTCGGGCTTCAAAAAATGAGCCCGAATTCATCTCTATTACCAACAATTCTTTACTTCATTTCGACTGTAGTAGAGTGAAAACAAATTTTTGTACGTATTTGTAAACTGGCGTTTGTAAACTTTTAAACAGCGCGCGAGAATCTCGAGCAGGGGGCGAATATTTTGCAGCGCGAGATTACCTGCGCTGTCCTATTTTTTGCGCGAGGTTTAACCCAATGGATGCGAGATTCTCGCATCCATTTGGTCTCGCATGCATCCGCATCCTACCGGGAACCCTGAATATAAAACTGTATGCACATTCCGGCAGTCCAATATCTGCGCCCTTCATCAGCAGCCGGGAACACATAGACTGGAGCATTATTACTCTAACACCCGTTTCATGCAGTGTTTTTGAACCCATCTAAATGTTGCTATCAAACTGTATGAGAAATGGTTATTCAAACCGAGATGATAAAGCAAATTTACTTCCGATAAACTGAGCCTATCCATTCAACTTCATGTTAGACAAAATGAGCCCAAAACGAATTTTTGCTCACGCAAATGGCTGGTATTTCTTCCGAGACTAAATATTTCCGAGACCAAAATAAACGGTCCTTGTAAAGAAATTTTGAGAAGGATAGGAAGTGATTCTGTGTCGTTTTGGCTACGAGAAAGCGCCCAGTTTTGTTGTGTGCACGTATTCGCCGCCTCATCGAAAGATAATCGCCCCCCCCCCCTTCGATGTATTTTTCCGATGCCGGGCCTGATGCCCCGGTAGGTATTTCATGGGTCGCGGCCCTTCCATACATTTACAATGTATTCAAAGCAAGCTAAAAAATATATTTCGTTTTGAAATAAATAAATTGTTGACTTACCGTACAAATTCAGAAGGATGACATTCATAATACAATTCCGTTATTTGCGCTGAGAAAAAAAAGACTAAAATAAACACCCTCACCCCCTCCCCAAAAAAAAAATCGATATAGATAGATTTACATGTTAATCTTTTGTGTAAGTCTGAAGTTATGCTACGTTGCTCTCATCGCGTGGTTGTCGATGTGGAGTTTCGATAGGTTTTCTCCAGATGTAACGTGAATACGCGTTAGAAGTCCTCCTACCGAGGCACCCTCCATCCTTGGCAGATCGCCGTAGCTTAGCGTTGCCATCATCACACAAACAAACATCTCAATGACAAATAGTGTTAAAACAAACAAACACGATTTTCATTGAAAGGAGAATCCAGAAATTCAGTTAACTCTGCACTGAGAATAAAGAACAGTTAAGGTGTGGGGTGCGGGCGGCTAGTCTGTTTCAATCAGACTACAGGGTCATCCATATGGATGTTGCAAAGTAAAAGCCAATCAGACACATTTCCCTCCCTGTTTTCTTTTCCTTTCTTTTTGTGAGCCGTATATCTAATTGAAATAAAAATAACATATTGCATCTCCTATTTATTTATCATTTTAGGCTCAAAATTCGGAACCCGTCTTTTAATAATCCCCATTCTGCCTATTCATCTACCCTATTACCCTATTCCAGTAGCAGAAAAAGCGGTCACTTTTGACCTAACTCAACATAGAAAAATCTATTTATGTTGTATTTTCGATGAATAATTTCGGGCAGTATTATGTACTCTTATCGTTTCCCTAGCAGAACATCGGCGTCAAAGTTGAGTACTTACGCTGTAGTGTTTTTAGCGCGTTCATTCTAGGGTTTCTTCACATGTATTACCCGTTTTTTGCGCAATTAGCTGCATTCGATGATATTTTTAATCCAAAGAAATAAAATGGCACAGCCGAAAGTACACCTCCGCTCAGTTGCGTAGCCAGGATTTTATTTCGGAGGGGGTGGGGGCTGTGTAACACATTGCAAGCTAAAGATCAGTTTGTAAGTTAAGTAAAAGGTCAGGAGGCGGACACTGAATAAAGTTTTGGAAACTTTATACGGTGTTAATGATGCCCATAGTATGCAAATGGCAACAAACACAGGTACACGAATGATTTGGCTTATGCAGATTCAGCTTTATTTGCACTTACTTGTGTAGTGGCAATTGACAAAAGTTTTTCTAAACCCTTATGCTTTCTATCAGGTCAGGAATAGGTTACATCAGGGATGGTCAAACTTTTTCGGCCGCAGGCCAAAAATCGAAAAAAAAAAAGTTTGGCGGGCCAAAATAAATTTTTCTAAAATTTTAAGTACAATTTACAAGTATTGCAATTTAAATAGGTTAATGAGATGAATGAAATTGCGATTTCATTTTTAAAAGTTCCTTATAGGGAGGTTCGAAGTGAGAGGCACGGATTCTAAGGAACGAGGCTCAACGCTCCTCGGTCAGTCTACTTCTGAAAGAATTCTCTCTAAGGTTCATGGTTGAAAACACTTGTTCACCTATATAAGATGAAGCAAACGTAGCACACTGATTTTCTGGGCGTGAGATATTCAATTTGGGACACTTACTTTCGATCATGATTTGTAAAACTCTAACTTGGCATATTTAGAAACAGCTGCTTGAGATGACTGTTAGCTTGCAATTCAATTCATTCGAGCTGCCAATCGGACCTCACTGCTTCACAATTTCCGTTGAAAGGCATGGTCAAAATATCTAATTCTGTTGGAATGGCACTGAAATCTTGAAATCTGCGTTCGAACTCAAAATGCACTTTTTTCAAGCCATCCTCATACCCTAGTAGCACAATTAGTCCAAAAAAAGTTCATAAAACGTTTTTTAACGTCAAAAAACGTGTTTCCAACTTAATTTAAACGTTTTTTGAACTAGTTGTGCTACTTGGGTAATTCTTGATATCGATATATAATATATATATAAATATATATATTCTTTCAATTTCCGTCGGGCCGGCTCATTAAAATTCCACCCGCGGGCCGGATAAAACCTTCCGGCCCGCCGGATTTGGACCGCGGGCCGTAGTTTGCCCATCCCTGGCTTACATGCTCACAAGCTTCAGTGTTTCCAACCTTTTTTCACCTACGGACTGGCAATAATGGGCAGTGGCGTAGCGAGGGGGAGCCGGAGAATTTGAGTGCCAGAACCCCCCCCCCTAAAATTTAGCAGAGTTCTATTGTTGACATGAAGAATGCGATCCATAATGTAGATAATCCGTTACATCAGTGCCTAGACCTCCCCCAAAATTGTTTTCTGGCTACGCTACTGATAATGGGGAAATGTTTCGCAGCCCAAAAGTAATACATGTTGCATGTACGCATGCAGGCTGAGGTGGGGTAAGAGCAGTGCACGTATAGAGGGGCTCTGAACAGGGGCCCAGGGCATAGAGGAATTGGGGAGCCCCCATCTATAAAATGTGTTTTATTTTTCAAAAAATTTTGATAGAAAAAAAGAATATTTCAGAACATTTGAAATTGGGGGCCCTGCTCCAAGTCCCGATGCGCCCATGCGATAATGAGGCCCTGGCTCTGAATCGTTTATGAATGGCATCGAAAGCTTCCTTCACGAATCACAGTACGAAAAATCTTAGTATAGAGGTCCTTCAATCCGCTTACCCCCAGGCCCGTCGAGAGACAAACTTGGGCCCGGGGGGTGGATATCTGCCGCCCCCCCCCACCCAAAAAAAAAGTTGTTCACGTTGTAAAATACAAATAAACTGGTTTTTTTTTTTCACTATCTGGCATTTTCAAATGTTACTTTAAAAAAAGACGTTTTCATTAAATAGTTTAATATTGGTCTTTATAATACGAATAATTGCATATTTCCTTTATAAAATCAAAAGTATTAAAAATTAGCTTTTCTCGCTTTTTTGAGGCGAAAGTATCAATAATAATTTTAAAGTCTAGTTCTTTCGCTAGTGCCGACTCAATACAAAGAGTTCCTAAACTGGAAGTACGTGTTTGAGTCGAACAAGAGAGGTGGACATTTTTTATTCTCTTCATCACACTGAATAAACGCTCAGCACTAGCAACCGAAAGGGGTAAGGTACAAATAATACGTAAAGCTACGCAAATGTTTGGAAAAATGCTATCGAAATTCTGAGAAGAAATAGAGTTCAGTAGTCCGAATGGTGAAAGGCTCTTCGTAAAATTAGCTTCGTAGTTGTGCTTCAGATGCATAATTTCATTTGCTAATTCTTGAGACACATCTACATCATACTTTTCAATAAAATTCTCCGCAGATCCAGAGCCTTATGATCGCAAGGGCAAATCGGGACTTTGCCCAGGGTCCCCAATTTCAAATATTGTTGTGAAATATTTTTTCAATATCAAAATTTTATGAAAAATAAAACAAATTTCATAGATGGGGCCCTCATATTCATCCATGCCCGGGGCCCCCGTGGGTCATAATCAGGCTCTGCGCAGATCTGATAGATTTTTCGTCCATTGAAGGGAACTGCCACAAGAAGGAAAAAGTATCATTCATGTCTCTCATAGAAACAAATCTTCTTGATATCCCTGAAATAACAGAATCAACGATAACCAAAAAAGTGTTGATTTTGAATGAGAGACATGAGTGAGAGCACAAAGAGAGAGGGAGGTGCGTTTGCCCCCCCTCCCCCCCAAAAAAAAAATAAATAAAAGAGCGTATATGACGTCAGCAATCCAGTTTCTTTTAGGACCTCGTCTCGTCTTTACTTATTCCAGTCTGTGTTGGTTTTCGCGAATTCTATTTCCATCTATACAGAAATTTTTTTGAAAGTTTGGCCCGGGGGGAATCCCCCTCTCGACAGGCCTGCTTACTCCTCCCCTCCCCCTTGAACGACATTATTTTTTTGCTACATTTATATCCCGAGCAGCAGAACTTTTCCTGCCCATCTGCGACGGCTTTTTATTCACTGAGAATAATCTACAGCATCGGAAGAAAAGGTTTTAGGATTCAGTGAGCCTATTTTATCACGAGCTTGCATTTTTCTAATGCTAGTCAATCAGATTGACACGATGTAACTAATAGAAATGGACATCTATCATTGACTGAGAATAAAACATAACAACCTGTTTCAGTCGTCTGGGTCGACAGACTTAACTTGAATAAAGAGAAAAACTTTATGTCAATCGATAGTCTTAAGAAAAATATTTCTGGTCGGTTTTGGCCAGTTTTACAGCAATCATCTATTGAGTAGGACAGTGTTATATAAAAAAGAAAAAAACCATTTTTCTAGATAGAATGTAATAGTTACACAGCAACACTTTTTGTGGCATTCTTAGTTTAAATGGCATCCAAAGCAAGAAATGAATCATCAGGCCCCCAAACCATTAGCCTATCCATTCTTTATAAGACATCGAATTCTCGCATTCCACTAGATCCAGCTGTGCAGCCATTTACAATAAACAATGAAAAGAGAACCCCAGATTTCCTTTTGTATCTGCTATCTGCAAACATTGGCTGCCTGGAGTCATTTTGAAACAACATACTGATTGAAAAACGAATGGGCAAACTTTTTCGGCCTCGGGCCAAAAATCTAAAAAAAAAAAAAAGGTTGGCGGGCCAAGATCAATTTTTTTTTTTTAAATTTTAAAAACAATATACAAGTATTACAATTTAAATAGGTTAATGAGCTGAATGAAATTGCGACTTCATTTTTAAAAGTTCCTTATATTGAGATTCGAAGTGAGATGCACTCATTCTAAGGAGCGGGGCTCAATGCTCATCCGAAAGAATTCTTTCTAAGGTTCATAGTTGAAAACACTTGTTCACATCTATAAGATGAAACAAACATAGCACACTGATTTTCTGGGCGTGAGATATTCAATTCGGGACACTTACTTTCGATCATGATTTGTAAAAGTCTCACTTTGGCCTATTTAGAAACAAGTGCTTGAGAGGATTGTTAGATTGCCATTCAATTCATTCGAGCTGCCAATCGGACCTCACTGCTTCAATATGGACGTTGAAAGGCATGGTCAAAAA
>JAWZYV010005393.1:0-10005 GCA_038373885.1 Cheiracanthium punctorium
TGAATAGATTTCATACGATTTATTTAAATTTTAGTGAAACATAAAATCATAATAATTTGATTTTTTTCTCTAAATTATTTAATTTACTTTTATTTCCTAGTTTTGTGGAACTTCTAAATAGTGATGAATTATATATAAATGACAATAAAGCATTCAAACTAATATCAAAATATTCAGAAGATTAAAGCCATGTGCCTCAAATTAACTGAAATCTTAAAGGTAATATGATATATTCGCTTGAAAATAATAAAATAAAGAAATAATTTAATTACTGAATTATTAATTTAATTAACTGATTGTTCAATTTATTTGTATTCTTAGAACAAAGTACAGAACCTGTCATTCGGTAACAAATTATAGCAGTTTCGAAAATTTTAAATACCATCTCTCACCTAACAGGCAACCCTTAAAAAAGAATATAAGACTCACAGATTTAACATGCTGTAACATCTCTGTAATATATTACTACCTTTAGTCTGATTCGTAATCAGTTACGGATTATTATTACTGGTTTTCTTTTTATAAGTGCAAGAGTTTATTCTGATTCATGGTAATTTATCATTTTAACTTTTTAGTTTTAAATAATAATTCTTAAAATAAATGATTTATAAGTATACCAGGTGATTGAAAATAGATGTTAAGGCAATTATTTTTTAAACCGTAAATGATCGAAACATACTTCAAGCTTGCAAAACATACTATAAGCTTTGGTTTACTAAAATTTAATTAATTTTTACATAAGGGGGGGGGGACTCTTTCCGCGGTGTCCGTTTTCTTTAAATAAATTTAATAATGCAAACAAATACGAATTTAAAGATGTAGTACCTCACGTAAATAAATAAAGAAAGTCAATAAATAAACACAGAAATATTATACTCTGCTCCATCTATAACTTTTTCAACTAATCATGCAATTAAACTTGTTTAGTTTTTCGAAGAATAATTCTTTTATTTACCCCTTCTTTATGCAAAACATTGGAAAGAGAAAATCTAAAATAAAGGCGATATAAATTAACTTATTTATTTATATGTATTTTTCACAGTGACGTTTTCGGTGCTAAGCAGATAATATTTTTGCACTTATTTAATTGAACAAACCGGTGTCAGGTTTAACAATATAAAAAAAAGGGTCAGGTCATAGAATGAATAATTTTTAGTTTTAAATAGTTATCAGCATAATACATTTTAGATTTAAAATTTTCTTGGTCACTTTACATTATTCTAGTTGCAAGTACAGTTATACACATTTAAGTAACTTTAAAAAACGTTTTCTCTAATACAACACATTCCCATAACATTTTTCTTATGGTTTCAAGTTTTATGAGCACTTTTCCCTATGCAGGGTGCAAATTGAACATTTTCTCCAGGGGGGGGGGGGGTCATTTGAAAGAAAGTATTCTCCAGGAGGGGACATTTGAAAAGAAAAAAAATGGAGGGAAGGTGTAAAATACTCCACTCACATAATATATTAGGTATTACATGACAATGCAGTCACCAACATGTCTGGGAAGGGACTTAAATTCAAACAAAAGTCGACCCCCGATTTCCTATGCACATACATGTATTCCTGCCTACGTCGATTCTACGTCTACCCTCAAATACGGCTCGCGGCGGAGCAGCGCTTGTTCGTTCATTTCGCAGTTTTAATTTGAAACTGACTCCAGTTGCAGAATGAGCAGTGGCATCAGGCATGTATATATATCTATTTAAAAGTATGTTTGTAACTTGCTCCTTTCCCTACTAGCAATTTTGCTCGGGCCATCATCGGCCGGCTACGTGGCTTGTAGTAACCCGAGCAAAATTGCTAGTAGGGTTGTCTCGTAAACAGAAGAATTTCTATTCTCAATACTTAAAATCGTTAGGTTCTGTTGAATTTGTAAGGACAGTTAACATTTCTCCAAAGAGAAAGCCCTCCAGCAGGAGATAAATATTATCCCTGGCAGGGATCAATTAATATTTCTCTAGCCAGGGATATTACGTTCTGCAGCCAGGGACAATCCCCGGCATCAACCCCCCCCCCCCCCCGTCAATTCGCACCCTGGCCCTATGACGTGTGGTAAATTGAGTAAGTATTCTATTAGATAAATTGTCATATTTGAAGAATATTAAGCGAAATACTAAATAAACAGTGACGTTATTTTATATATTTTACAGCACTTGTAGTTTAAGTTATTATCATTTGATTTGTTCTATTTATACATTTATAACATCAAAAATTCTTTGTAAGAATTCAGTATCATCAATATTGTCACCATTCATTCCAAGGTTCTGGCCTGCCGCGCGGAAGTCTATCTAACGCTCTGGAGTTTTGAGCGTTTTTTTTCAGGTGTCACGTAAATATGCCTTTAAACTCCCTTAAAAAGTCCTCCACCCAAGGCATCTCCCTAGGCAGATGCCCCTCGTGTACTTTTGCCTTAAAAATACAATTTGCCAATGCAATGTCTCCATTCATTTTATTATCAAATGACCTAAGATAATCTCGCACTGCGAAATATTTATAAAAGTACTGTATGATCTGTTTTGTATCAGTGTTATCAGTTATCTACTTGTAGAGTTCAGCCATTATGAGAACAGACTAAGATATTCTTCTCCATTTTCCCACGCACATATAATTCCCCCCCCCCCAAAAAAAAAATAAAAATACAAAAAATAAATAAAAGATATTATACAATTAATTAAAAATACATACATATTCAGTATAGTTCGTTTTACTCAACAAGAACATGGATGGATGATCAGACTGCATACGATTAAATAAAAAGCAAGTCGTTTCTAAATAGGGTACCCTACAGATTTGAATACCATCTCTTATCTTCCATATGACATTCAACCGCCATAAAATGAGTAATGAATTTAAGAATAAAGCTTACTAAAATGTAAATATGTACTCATAAGCACATTGTGAAGTTTCTACAACAGCCACGTAAAGTGCAAAGTGAAAAGATATAAGGCCCCACATATTTAACCTGCATGTTCGCATGTATACGAGGTGATCTTGAATCCGCTGAGATGCCAGGATAACTATATCGAGTATGCCTGGAATACTATACAATTATGTACAATTTTATGTACAGAAACACTCTGAGGAAATAATTTTTGCATACGTAGAAATTTCAATGATAAATGAACAAAATAACTAAATGCGATTTTGAAGAACACTATGCAGGTGTAAAAAATATCTAATCCAAGTTGAATTTTAGAAAAGGAATTTTTAAAAAGTACTGTTGCGATTTCTAAAATACTATGGAGGTACGATAAACAAATTATTCGAGATCAATTTTTAAAATACAAACTTATTATTTTTTGGAATATTGTTGGCAGGGACTGACTATAGCAATTTTGTGCCCAGGGCATTAGTCAAATATTGTGCCTTTATATACAGCTGGCTCAATTTTGGTACGCTTATTCATCGCTCTAAACTCCATTTTTTGGCCTATTTCTGCATGCGTGCAAAGGGCACGTGCCCTGCGTGCCCGTGCGATAATCAGGGCCTGATTATTGGACTAATTTTCTATACAGGAACACTCTGAGAAAATAACTTTTCGCGTACATAGCAATTTCAGTAAAAAATAAACAAAATAATTAAAATGTATTTTGAAAAATAATATGCAGGAACGAAAAATATCCAATCCAAGATGAATTTTAGAAATTAAAAATTATAAGCAAATTATTCAAGATCAATTTTTCAAATGTATAACTACTACATTTACTAAATCAAACATTTCTTAAATGCTGTCCAACTATATACAATTTTAGACACAGAATCACTTCGAGAAAGTAGAGTTTTTGCGCTACTTTTCTTCACACATTAACGCTAACGCTATCCGCTATTCGGAGTACTTTGACCAATCAGGTTTCGGAATTTATTCGGGCGCATGCGCTGTATTGACCGATGGCATTTAACGTTAGCGTTACGGTGGGAAGAAACGTAGCACAAAAACTCCCTAATACCTTTTTGCGTACACCCACCAAAAAAGTATTCTAGTAAGAGATAGATTTCCTGTTTTAGATTTGAGAATAATAATTGAGTTTTTGAAAAACGCACAACTTGACAGAAATATGGAAACTCATATTTATACATAGGCTAATTCATATTCCATGATAAATCATTTTTAATATACGAAACCAACATAGTAATTTTATCTCTTACTCGAATACTTTTTTTGGAGGGTGTACATGGAAATTCCACTGGTAAATACAAGATAATGGAATGCTATTTTGAAAAATACTATGAATGTACAAAAAAATATATAATCCAAGATGAATTTTAGAAAAAGTATTGTTAGAATTTCTAAAATGCTATGCAGGTACAATAAACAAATTATTAGATTTTCAAAAGTATTATTTTTACTGCATCATACGTTTTGGAATACTGTTGGACTAATTTTATATACAGAAACACTCTGAGAAACTCGAGAACTACAGAAACACTCCCAGACTTTTTGCGAACATAGAAAGTTCAGTAGTAAATAAACTTAATTAAAAAAATGGATTTTGAAAAATAGTATGCAGGTACGGAAAATTTCCAATCCACTATGAATTTTAAAAATGAGAAATACCGATAGAATCTCTAAAATTTTGTGCAGATACGGTAAAAAAATTATTCGTGTGACATCTGGAGAAAATCGCCCAAAGCTCCAGACCGTTAGATCGACAGCCGCGCGTCAACCATCATTCGACATCAGCATCATTCCAGGCCAGAACCCTGGAATGATGGTGACAATATGGATGATACTGAATTTTTAGAAAAAATTGTTGATGCTATAAATATTTAAATAGAACAAAAGAAATGATAATTACTTAAATACAAGTGCTGTAAAATATATAAAATAATATCACACTGTTTATTTTGTATTTTGCTTAATATTCTTTAAGTATGACAATTTATCTAATAGAATACTTACTCAATTTACGACCTCGTCGCAGAGCAAAGCGCTCATAAAACTTAAAGAAAAATGTTATGGGAATGTGTGGAATTAGAGGAAATATTTTTTTTTAATTTACTTAAAGGTGTACAACTGTACTTGTAGCTAGCGTAATGTAAAGTGACAAGGAAATTTTATTTAAAATTTAAAAATATTCATTTTAGACCTGGCCCATTCTTTATATTGTTAAACCTGACACCAGCTTTGTTGAATTAAATAAGTGCAAAAATATTACCTGCTTAGCACACAAAAGGGCTTTAATAATACAAGGTTTTCTAATCTTATGCATTTATACATCATTTAGTCTCCAATCTATATAAATAAAATTAGATTTTTGTCTGTACATTTCTTGGAATTCAAAAATTTTGCGATTTCTATCCGTTTCAAGCACCCGGGAATCCGATGCGACCCTCAAAAAAAAGTTTGTCTGTCTGTCATTCTGTCATTCTGTCCTTCTGTCATTCTGTCATTCTGTCCGTGACGCTTTTTTTGTTTAAGCATCACGTAAAAACGACTGAAGCGAATGATATGAAATTTGGTGTCATGATAGGTGGTCACTCAACTTAAAACATAGGCGTCGAATTTTTAAAAAATCTTGATTGGATTTTCAGATTTTGCGAAAATCGTTTCAAACTGCGTAAATTTGTGTTCAAGCATCACGCAAAAACGACTGTAGCGAATGATATGAAATTGGGTGTCATGATAGGTGGTCACTCAACTTAAAACATAAGCGTCCAATTTTTAAAAAAATCTGATTGGATTTTGAGATTTTCCGAAAATCCTTTCAAACTGCGTAAATTTGTGTTCAAGCATCACGTAAAAACGACTGAAGCGAATGATATGAAATTGAGTGACATGATAGGTGGTCACTCAACTTAAAACATAGGCGTCGAATAAAAAAAAATCTTCATTAGATTTTGAAATTTTGCGAAAATCATTTCAAACTGCGTAAATTTGTGTTCAAGCATCACGTAATAACTGCAAAGGTGAAAAAATGATATATGGTGAAATGATAGGTGGTCACTCACCTTAAACTATAAGCATCTAATTAAAAAAAATCCATCAGATTTCGAGATTTTGTGAAAATCGTTTAAAACTGAGTGAATCTTTGTTCCCGTATTACGTAATAACGACTAAAGCGAATGACATGAAATTTGGTCACACGATAGATGGTTGCTCAACATAAACTATAGGAGTCCAATATTTTAAACATTTTTATTAGATTTTGAGATTTTGTGAAAATTCTCTCAAAATACGTTTATATTTCTTCAAACATCACGTAATAACGACTAATACGAATGATACGAAATTGAGTGATATGATAGGTAGTTGCTAATCTTAATTTATAGGCGTTGAGAGAGAGAGAGAGAATTTTTAAAATATTTTTCTTACATTTTGAGATTTTTCGAAAATCGTTTTGAAATTCTGAAAATTTGTTCCAGCATCACGAAATAAAGACTGCAGGGAATGAAACGAATTTGGGTGACAGGATAGGTTGTCACTCAACTTAAATTCTAGGCTTCCAATTTTTCAAAAATGTTGATTAAATTTTGAGATTTTGCGAAAATTATTTCAATATGCGTAAATATTCGTTCGCGCATCATATAATTACGACTCAAGCGAATGAAATGATATTACTTAGTTACTCTCTAACCTGTAATATTTTAACAATACATGAAAATTATAACTTCGCTTTCTTTACTTTGGCAACATACTACATCCATTCTGCGTACTCCTACAATGCTGACGAAAGTTCTTGCTTTTTGGAAATTTTCATTCACTAACCCGTCGAGGACGGGTACTTCAGCTAGTACAATATAAAGCAGATACATGTGTAAATATTTCAGACTCAAAATTCTGTTTTACTTTAATAGCTAAAGAAACCACTATAAAAAACAATAGTTAACAGGATTTTTAAAATAATTTCTTTATATTTTATTTATTTATTTGCATATATAAAAAAGGCATGATTCTTTTTAATCTGTGCATTCGGATTTTATCTGTATTTTGATATTTTACTGACGTATTTTTAATGAAGGATTGCTGTAAATAAAGATTTGTTTTTAAATCAGGGGCGTAACTAGGTGTAGGGCTTGTTTGTTTGTTTTGTGTTTCAGTTAAACCTACACGAGTGGTATTTTCTTAGGAATAGTTGCCTTGGACGGAGGACAACGTTAACCCTTTCCCTGCCGCACATACTTCTGATGAAAGTTTTTGCAAGATACTATTTTTCTGCGTTATATTCTTGCTAAATAACACATAAATGCAAATATTTATTTATTTATTTATTTATTTATTTTTTTTTTTTGTTATTTCTGTGGTAGCAACAAAATAGTTCAAAAACGCACCATCAGCAGGAACCATTATAAAAAAGTACATACAAGAAAATATGAAAAATCTTACATAAAATAATTAAATAAATGAATGGCTTCTGGAAGAGTCAAAAAACGTCTATTTCGACCAAAAAACTAGCTAAAAAAAAGAATGAAAATATCCAAGTTCAAACTTCTCTTATTCTATTTTTATACTGCTTCATGCTGATGGTGCGTTTTCGCACCAATAATTTTAAGCTTTAAAAATACAAGGAAAAAATAAACAACGATCTTACCTGCAGATGCCATTTTGTTCTTAAAGAATAAAATTATTGAATTTTTTTAGCGAAGACGTGTTCATCATATGGCGCTATCTATTTTGAGATCGATGATCTTATTAAAAATTGAAACGTTAAATTGCCTTACATTGAAATTTTTTTTTTAAATTACAAATAGGTACCAGTTAGTATTAAAAAATATTTTGTAAAATTGTAACTCTTCATTTACATGAAACAATTAAACAAAAACTGTTTGTCCCAATTTAAGGCCTTGAAAAAAAATAATTTTTAAATGGTGCGAAAACGAACCACCAGCAGGGAATGGGTTAAACCTTGGGAGGTTTCGGGGTTGTGGTTAAACTTCTAAGAAACTCGACAAATTTTCAGTTTTAAGGGAGGGAAAAGAATGAACCCGCCTTCCTTAGTTAAAATCCTGGATACACCACTGATCCTGGTGCACACCCCTCCCCCTGCATAAAATCTTGCCAGCACCCTGGGGCAGAAGGGCCTTACAAGGCATAAAATCTTTAGGGAATGTTCTTTGCAACTGCACTACCTACCGCCTTTTTGATTGATTTTGAATAAACTGCCAAGAACCATCCAATGGAGCATGTGTGAACATGTATATTCCATGAATTAATTATTCATAGCAAAGAGTCAGAGCAAATGATAAAATCACTACCGAATGAAAAGTAGATGGAAACCGAAACTGAGTCGGTGAGATGCATTGATTGATTGATTGATTGAACCAATCGCACAGGGTTTCACTTCAACGGAATGCAAATATGCATGCAAAAGATAAACTAATAACTAATAAGTGTTGTAACTTAATACAAATTATGTATTTGATATATAGCACATATATTGTAAATACAACAAAACATTCAACAACGTTTTATTTTCGATGAAATTAAAGGTAATTTCAGTTATTATTCCAGAGCCGTGGTTAGGGAGTGGCAAAGTGGAAAACCGCCCAAGGCCGCCAAAAACTGTTGAATTCATGGATATCAAGTAATCAGGAACGAACCCAGAAAAAAATTTCGGGGAGGGTCCAAACGGTGAAAAGGGAGAATTTTCCACAAAAAGACTTCATCATTATTATTTTGCTAACAAAAACTGAAATTTCGGGAGGGGTTCGGACCCCCTGGACCACTGCCCTGGGTACGTCCTTGCAAGTAATCAAAACTCTTCTTGGCCTAAAACTGGAAACTGCACATCAGTAGCATAGCGGAGAAAAAGGCTGGATTTCTCACATAGACTTTTCATTAACGCATTTTGTCAACAAAAATCCAAATTTCAGGAGGAAGGGGGGGGGGGTAACTAGAGAAATTTGAAAGACCTGAAATTATTTTTGTGCAAGTTGTTAAAGATGTTTCGCCTGGGGCCGCTTAAAACCCTAAAGACGTTCCTGGATATTTCTAACACAATTTTTTTCAAAAGAATAATTATTGTTTGCTGAGTGTGACGTCACGCAAAGTTTTTTGGGGCCAACCAATTTCAAATAAAATGTTTTTAAATAAATGATAAGAAATACATACAAGTGAATCTGATTGTGAGTGATTTTGCAATATTGTGTTCTACTCCTTTTTAAAATCGAAATTTAAACGCAGTTATTTTTAGCAAATTCACCCCCCCCCCCATCCGCACCAAAGGCGATACTTGGGTCGGCTAGTTAGAGCAGAGCAGATGACACCCTGTTCATAAGCCTGGAAAGAGGAACTCACCAAGATACGTTTTTTTTTTTTTTTTTCAAAACCGTGTAATACAATAACTGAATTAAAAATTGCCTTTTGTAAAATATGTTACGATAAAATAAATAGTTATAAAACCTTCATATATTAAAAATGGTAGGACGGAGATGTGAGTATCGTTTCAGTGTTAATAATGAAACGCAAGAAAAATATTTTTAGGCAAAATAACATTGCATAAACAGGAAATCTATTAATTAAAAATTAAAATTCCAGTTTGAATTTATCTCATAGGTGTGTCTTATTATTAGTTCAGATAGCAGCCTATTGTCAACAATGGCTACACTAAAGGTGGGAATTAAAAAAGACTCTTCAAACTAAATGTAACCAGTTTTTTCTTCGCCTGCTTTGTTCTTCTATTGGGAGAAGATTGATTTCATTTGGTCGGGGAATTGTTAAGATAAGAAAGAATCCAATTTTTAGTCCAATTTTAATTTTGAAATAAAAAGTACTTCCGCTTTTTAAAGATTCGTGAAATGATACCCGCTTTTTAAAGATACGTGACCCGTCTCATTTCAATCAGAAACGAAATGTTATGGGTGCAAGAAGTGGGGATGTTTGCAGTGGCGTGGTGTAGGGGGGGGGGGGGCGTGGGGGTGCCCGCCCCGGGGAGAAAATTTCTAGGGCAGACAAAACATATAGTGACTTATTTTAAAGCGAATAAAATGTCATGGAGTTTTAGGCGGTTTTCTCCAGAACGTGAAATGCCTGAAAATGTCTCCGACCAAACCCTTCTCCCTTCT
>JAWZYV010005394.1:0-10429 GCA_038373885.1 Cheiracanthium punctorium
ATCTTTTCGAAATGTATTTGCCAGATAACGCAGAGGCATAGGTGCCAAGTATTACGGAATATAATGAACCACTTTTTGTAAACAGTAAATTCCTTGAATATTTTTCCAAAACAGTAATCAGGTCACGCTTTTAACTCAGAAATTTTGCGATATTTTAAATAGAAAATTACCGTTAACAAAAAGTGGTTCATTATATACCGTACTACTTGGCACCTATGCAGAGGTGAGGGGGGGGGAGTTAAAATCTTGAAATTCGCGCAAGGTTTGCAATTTTCGATAACGGATCGCCCAAGTTTGCTGCCAAAATATAACTTCAAAACCGAACCAAGCTTGAACATAGGCGTAGTTATATGGGCTCGTGGGGCTCGAGCCCCCCACAATAAATTGTGAATAGGGGCTGAGCCCACCCAGTAATTTACCACTCAATACAGAAAACTAATTTATACTAACATAAAAAAATAGTATTTCACGCCATTTACAAAAGTTTTAAAAAAACCTTTACTTGTACTTCTAAAAATTTTCTTCTTTTGATTTCAATCATGATTTAGTATTCATTGTGACGCCATGTAACACACAATGTTACTATAAGCTGCCCTCGCTAGGCTCTGGTTCATTGAAATCAGATTATGCTATGTAAAGTATGAAATGAAGAAAAGTTCAGATGTGTCTAAAATGCACTATCTCATCGAAAATGTTTTTTTCCCCCTCCTTTGGAATTTTAACTTTGCTTTTTTTAACTTATAACATGGTAGGAAGATACTAACATGGATACTTACCTTACATAGGTGTAGAATTCTATGGACCCATAGGGCTCGAATAATTTACACTTAAGTGATAGCTGCCAACTACTACGGAATATAATTAACCACCTTTTGTAAATAGTATATTTTTTAATTATTTTTTTTTTCAAAAGAGTAACCAGCTCGCGCGAGCAGCACAAAAATTTTGCTATGTTTTAAGCCGAAAATCATGTAGAAAAAGTGGTTAATTATATTCCGTAGTAGTTGGCAGCTATGAGTAAGTTATATGTACGTAATCCGTGGCGTAACCAGAAATTTTTCATGCGGGGGGGGGGGGGGGGTACGACTTCTGCAACTCACATATATGTATACGGGTGTATGATAAGCGAGTGAAGAATATACATGGGGTTATACCGCCCTAACACCCCCCCCCTTTGGCTACGCCACTGACGTGCATATATGTGATTGTAGGGCCCAGCCCCCTCAATAATTTTGAAAACTTTACGCTTATGAGCTTGAAAAGTATGAATGTCATGAAAATGTCCCGAATTGAATTCCCCCCCCCCTTCAACCCAGTCTCCTGTGGAAGGGAAAAGGGCTGTCTTGCAATCTCACTGCCGTGTGGCAGTTTATCTTGCCGATTAGGATAGTTACATTGGATGAATGAGTGACTATTAAGAGTCATTAATATTATAATTATATGCATATACAGGGTGGTTCACTACCCTACTGACAAACTTGCACGGGGTGTGGGGTACAGAGACGGTTCAGAATCACGGAGCCATGTGGGGTCGAAAACGCAGTCTTCATGTAGCTGTTCGTAATCCCTTTGGAAGAAGTGTTGAAGTGTGCGTCTCATTTCTGAATCGAGTTTCATAAACAATGGGCTTTCCTCGGACAATTTCATAAATGTAATGGAAGAAGCCGTTCTGAAATAACTATTTTTATCGAGTGCAATCGGTGAAAGAGGGAGCAGTTTTTGAAAAACCATGGCCGGAAAGTTTACCATCACTTGAACACTTAAGCGTACAGGTACATGAAGAGGACGTTTCCAACCCCGTATTGCTATGGGATTCTGAACTGTCTCTGTACCCCCTACACCCCCTGCAAGTTTGTCAGTCTGGTAGTGAATCAACCTTTATAATTATATCAGGGACGTAGCCAGGGGGGGGGGGTATCGGGATATATCCCCCCCGAAAAATTTTCCTGGCTACGCGCCTGATTTATATATATACAAGGTGACCCAAAAGTAGCTCACAAACTCTGCATAGCCGGATTCTCATTGGAAGTACATAAAAATTTCCCAAAGCACTGTACCTGTACGATCCATAGTTTGCAAGACAAAAGCAGAAACGTCCTATCCAGTGTACCAAAAGAGCCTTTATTGGGGAAGCATGAACATAGGTTTTCTTGCACATGCTTTCGTAAAATAAAAATTCCACCGTGACTATCGAGGCTTGGGTGCGGCGTGTAACGGCTAACTGCCCACTCTGCATCCATCGGGTGCCCCTATAAATGCACACAGAATGAAGGGGAGGGACTGAATCGCTTTTGACTGTAATGAGATCCATCCTTTCAAACGTTTTCATTGGAAGGAATTCAAAGGTGGCAGGATCTGAGGAGCCTAGCAGTCCCCCCATATCCAGTCCAGTGTCCAATTGAATGTTTCTAATGGATTTTCCTTGCACTGGATGGGACGTCATAATTGTTTTTCCCATTTTTCTCGAACACTATGGGTCGTACAGGTACAGTTCTTTGGGTAATTTTTATGTGCTTCCAACGAGGAATCGGGCCGTGCAGAGTTTAGACTCTATTTTTTGGGGACACCTTCTATATATATGTATATAATATGACTAAAATGAGTTGCATTTAAAAAGCAACAAAATGGCGGTATGTCATGAAAATTCCCTTGTGGTCATGAATTTTTTTTTTTTCCGCACTCCAGTAGACACCCTGTGAAAGATATTGACTCATCATTAGAGTTGCCGATTCGTTTAGAAATGAAAAGCGACTTTTTGCGAGTTAGAAAATGGGCGCGATTTCGTGACATGCATTCATGCGAATTTCCCTCACTGCCTTTACGAAACGAAGATTGAGGAGTCAACTTGAATCATTTTGAAATAGCATCCAACCCATTTCGAGTACTTTATAGGCGTGGTACACAAAAGGGCCTTTTCAAGAACAAAGTATACCCCGCCCACCCTTTTTTTGTATTAAATCCTCCCATAGCTTCCTGTTTCACTGACTCCACTGGTCTTTTTTTCACCTTAAAATGAATACATGTATATATTGTACGTTCTCATTTTTATACAATTTTCTTGAATAAAAAATAAGCATTTTTTGATAAGTTTTCTTTAAAATAACACTACCTCTAAGGGGGTTAAACCGTAAGTTACCGGAACATACTTTCAGTTATAAAAGTTCTTCCAATAAAGAGTAGCTTTCAGTTAGGCCATTTAAAAAAGAAAAAAAAAAGCACTCGGGTGCTATTTTGTTCAGTCTCAGATTTTTGTCTACGCGACATGGTCGACAGGTTTTGTAGACAGTTTAGACCCGAGGTGTCACGGTGACGATCTTTCTGAAATGTATTTGCCAGATAACGCAGAGGTGAGGGGGAGGGGGGATTAAAATCTTGAAATTCGCGCAAGGTTTGCAATTTTCGATAACGGATCGCCAAGTTTGCTTCCAAAATATAATTTCAAAACCGAACGAATCTTGAAAAGTATGCTTAGAATATGCTTGGCGAGGATTCTAAAATAGTTTTAGTGGACGATTTTAATATAGATTTTGATTCCAAAGATGTATTTTATGGAATAGGAAAGTGGATTCTTGTTTTCACGTCCCCCACTCTCGCTAACCTAAAAAATCGCCACACTTTGCAGTCATAGGTCTCTATAGAGTTATGCACAAATTTCAGCACTCTCAAAGGAACAAGGTCAAAACGAAGGGAACGTATGAGCGATCAACTCACCCGTTAAGGTATTGGACGACACTTAATTACTAAAGCTATATTAATGAGCAACCCAAAACAAATAAATCCATGTTCTTCCAAATTACCCTTTTAATTCTAAACGACGGTTGCTAAATAAATACAAAAAATCGTCGTAGTCACTGCCCTATGTTTAATCATCGCCACCTTGGCGAGAGTCGATGTCCAAGTAGAAATCAACCCTTGAAAGGCAAACACGGCACACTCCTAGATTAGGATGCCCATTCTAAAGAGTACTTAAAACGGTGAAGTACAGTTGCAATAGGCTTGGCGAAGATTGTAAAACCGTTTTAGAAGCCGATACTAAGATAGATTTCGATTCCAAAGATGTGTTTTACGGAACAAGGGAGAAAAATATGGCAACTGATGAATAAAGATACTCTCTTAATAATCAAGAGTGAAAAACCAGTGCTGAGGAGTGATATATCACCCTACCTTCGTGACAAAAATCAGCCAACCTCCATAGAGTGAGAAATCACTATTCTGAAGAGTGACATTTCTGACTCTGGACTAGGAGTGAGAATTCAAAAACCCACTCCGGGAAAGAGTGCCTCACTCTAAGGAAAGGGTGACAGCACGCCATCCCTTAAAGAGTGGAGCGCTCTGATCAAGAGTGAGCTATGACCCTTTTTAAGAGTGACCGCCACTTTTTATAGGGTGATTATTCGAGACCGTATCCAGGGGTCCGGACCCTCTCCCCTCCCAAAAAAATTGATTTTTGTTAATAAAATAATAATAATGACGTCTTTTTTTGAAAAATTCTGCCTTTTCCACGGTTTGGACCCTGCCTGAAATTTTTGTCTGGGTACGGCCCTGGATTTATTCCTTGCATATGCCTTGCTTCTGGCTATCACTATTTTGGGAAAATTAAAATAATTCCTTATAAATATATATATATGAATGTATCTGGTAACAGCATTGATTATTATTATTTTTTAAATATTTGGCAAACATTAAAAGATATTTTCTATATAGCATCAATATTTATCCAATCTTGTGAATTCATTGAAAATAAAATCCAATATTATAAATTTAATATTTTGCCCATTTGAAGTCAAATTTTAATACTATTGAATCTTAAAGTATTTGAAATTTATCAATAATATTGAGTGTATATTAGAAATATTTCCAATATTATTAAGTACTAATTACTTTTAATTATTAAAATTTACATATATGTGAATACTTTGAGAGTAAAGACCACTTCCAGTATTGGTAAAAACTAGAGTTTAGCCCTGATATATGCTCAAAATGTTATTATTATTTGTAAAATTTTAATTAACATATGAAGTGTGTATTGATATATTAATTATATATTGAGAATATTTCTGAAGCAGTCTCACTACCAATGAACTTTTAAATATTAACTCAATATTGTGAAAACATTGATATCAAAAACCAATAATATTACAAAGTAGTAAGTGAACACATTGAGAATAAACAGTTTCCAATATTGGTAAATAAAATTCCAATATTGGTAAAAATTAGCATTTAGGTCTGATAAATTCTCAAAATAACATTATACTTTCAGTATGACTATACTAATATACCTTTTCCACTGAATTTAACATACAAAAAAATATATTCTTAATATAGGGTTGTATTGGAAATATTTTTGAAGTAGTCCTCAATTGATAAATTTTTTAATGTTAACTCAATATTGTTAAAAAAAAATTGAAAACAAAGATCAACTGTAACTTCGTCAAATGTATCAAATGTAACTTCGTACAAAGTAGCAAAGTTAATATTTGCCTCAGATATATTTAAAATGCATTTATAGTATTTGATATACATTGGAAATATATTCAATATGGATAAGTAATTACTTTAACATAACTTTATACCATTTTTAATTTTTTTGGTTAATATTTACTCAATATTACACTGGGAATAAAGCTAGTATTGGTAAAAAGTAGAAAGTTGATATTTAACCTTTATATTGTAAAAATTATAAAACTTTGCTGCTATTGAATTTAAATTAAATATATTTAAAATGTATCTGCAATATCGAGCGCCTTGAAAATATTCTTCATATCGTACAAGTAAATATTTTTGCCGCATTTACCTCCCCCCCCCCCAAGTTTGTCCATAGGCAATCTTTAATACATCATAGCTGGATATTGGGTATATCTATTAGAAGTCCAACATAAAATAGATTTCTCTATTAGAAATTTGAGGTGTGATCTCTCTAATGAGTAAATAACATCTATAATATACAGGTATCTGTATATATGTAGCATAGTTATAATAATTAAACTTCCAGAAGATCTTAAAGATCCAGAATATCCCAAAAATGGCTATCTATTTCATATTCAAAATATCCAAAGATCAGAAATTGATACTTATTTCATATCCAGAACTTCTTAGATATCTATTTCTGGGCTATCTTGGATTATTGTCATGTTCAGAATGATCCATAACAGCTGGAAAATAAATTTTACGTAGCTCAATGGTACAAGTAATATCTGACCCCATGCATTTTTAGATTCTTGCTTTCATTCCAGTGAGTGAAATGTGGACTGTTGACACAAAACATACAGTATTTAAAATAACAGCCTATTCTGAAATTAAACAGATTAAGAAGGAGTACAGAGTTTCATTTTAATAATCAGATGATGGCATCACTAAAAGGTACCCCCAAGAGTTCCACATGGTTACTAAAACAAACCTCCATAACCTCTAGATCTATTTAGTTACAGAATTCGTTAACAGTTTATGTTTTGTTTGGTTAGTCAAAACGTAACAGGAATAGAAGTGAAAGTTTCAAAATGCTTGGAGGTGATCTGTATAGCCACTGAGCTATGTAAAATCCATCAGCAGGAGATTTATAAGAATTTTCTTTGTCTGCAGTACTATAACTTCATTTGAGGTAATCTGTGATCAAACAAGAATAGAAATAAGAGTTTCGGACATCCACATTACTCAACAGTGTGCAGAAATATTTGATATGTTCAATGTTACCTTTTCTCCTGCTGAAATAAAAAATCCCTGAAAGCTTATTTTTTACCTATGGTACATTTCAGAACAACTTTCACTTACAACAGTATTAACAAAACAATAAAAAATAGTTCATGATAAGATATTTATATAAAATCAAAAGAATACTAATAATTTTGATTTTTAAATAGGTTTTATTTTAAGCATAATTTATTCAAACTTTCTTTTCAACTTTATTACAATTAACAAGTCTTTTTTTTAAATTTTAAATAAATAAGAAATGAACAGGATTGAATTGTTATCGAAAAGAAATTATTTGAAATTAAATTTCAGTCATTTATACGAACAAATACAAGAATTATGAAACACGAAAATAAGTTAAAAGAGCAATAGCTATCCTTTAATTGAAAACCAAAAAAAATAAAAAAATAAATAAATAAATAAACTAATTGTTGGGTAAATCAAAAATATAAATATATCTGCTGATAATCTCTGTTAATGTACATATCATGTTTGGAAATTTAAGAGAATACCTATTTTTCTATTCTTTCCCCTCCCCCCAGAAAAAGGAATAAAATATTTCTAAAATGGAAACTACTTTATATTGATTGATTTCTTTTTTTGTGAAAAGGGGTAAAGAAATATTTTTGTGCAGGCCAATACATAAATAATATAAATCAAAACCAATTATTTCATAATTCCCCAACAATGCCCATTTTGTTGAATACACCCAACATTTTTGTCTTGTCCAAAAACCATTATTTAAGGTTTAGAGGCATGAGAAAGAATACAGGTTAGAATCCTTAAAAAGTTCACCACCCAAGTCAGCCCCCCAAGAAGACACCCCTCTTGTAGACTTGCCATAACGCAAAGAAATAATTGAAGTTTAGAGCATGAGGGTGAACCATATTAACCTCCATAGATAATGTCTGGGTGAGGGGGGAGGGTGGTGATTCAAAGAAAAAGATTTTTTTTTTCACCTCTTAAAAAACCAAATTCCTCTTCTGAACATAATTTATACATACTTCAAAATAAAAGCCATTTCTTAATTTTTTAATATATATACACATTCCTTTCTTTATTTATTTTTAAGTGTGATTTTATTTATTTCAATTTCACTTTTACAGCAAAATAGCTACAAATTACTTAATCTTTTAAAAACTTCAAATTGAAAAAAAAAATTCTTTTAATATAGATTTTATGCAAGAATTATTATACTATTGAAAACAGATTTAGAACAATAAATGAAAGTAAAGCCAGAAAAACTCATTAGTATGTTAGAACAAAGTTCAATTAATACGAGGGCCAAAAAAAAAGAAAGAAAAAACAGTTAATAAAAATATATAAGCAAAGTCTTAATAAAAACATGAGTAATGGAACTTCCAAGTCCAGAGTAGTCTTCAGCCTAGCAAATTTTAGTTTACGATGCGTTCTAAATTTAAAAAAAAATTTAAACTATTACAGAACTGCAGAAGTAAAAAATAGCCTACGAATTGAAAAAAAGTGGAAGATATCTCTTATTGAGACTCATGCAGGTTTGAATGAATTATAAAAGCAATGGCAGTGAACACACAACAAATTATTACAAATTTGGTTTAATTGTATTACATTGTTACATTTATATAAAATACAATCACTGGATTCAATATGAGTACTTCAATACTATTTCACATTCAGGGATTCTTCTAACAGCATCTGGAAGATAAAAATTATGACTTCAACAAGTAATTACAGAATTAAAAGTTAAAACATAACTGCTATTCTATCCTAATAAAAAAAGGGTACCCTCCCCCCTCCCCATAATTTGAATAAGACTGAAGAAAGGCTCAAAATCAGAAAGAGTTGGCAGCTAGAATATACTAGAGCATAAACTAGATCTATGTTAAATACATACAAAATAAAATTAGTTAAAATTAGTTTTGTGTGTACATGGATTAGTGTCAAATTTAAATCTCCAACTAAAGCACAGCTTAACACTTTCAACTAGGTGATGAATTTACAGAGGAATAAGTCAGCAGATCTTTTCATTTGATTCAGAAAACATTTTGTTTATAGTTTCACTAAAATCGGAGGATAACTTTATAATAAAAAGTCTGCAAATCTACATACATTTTGGAACACCTTTAGGAGCAGGTTAAATACAATTTTGGAACAGCACAAAAGCATACCGAAAAATGGTAATAATAAATACTTTCTTATTACCATTTTTCATATTACCATATTTATGTATGGTAATAATAAATACTTTCAAGTAACATTTACATATACTGTAACCTTCTGAGTAAGAGAGGGAAGGGAAACAGGGTTCCTACTGTTAAAATTGTACAAATTATGAATAAATGAATAAAATAAAGATGTAGAATTTAAGCTGCCTTTTACATTTTAATTTTGCCACTGAACATAAAAGCAAATGGAAAAAAACTGCAATAAAACCTAAATATAGCAGCTCAAAAAAAAAAAAAAAAATCTATTTTTTTTACCTGCAAAAAATAAAAGAAAAAAACTTAATTTTACAGATAAGAAATGCTTGTACTGTTTTATAAAATAATCTGTTCTCTATGTTCTATTAATATTAGAATATACTGATATGCAAAGTGATTGAGAGCACAAAATACTTTATTAAAAGTAAGGAACACATTGTAGGATTTACTTCACAAAATTTTATTTTGTGAGGTAAATCCTCTGAGGTAACACAAAAAAGAATAATTGGGGACAGTATTGAAGCGAAAATCCCATATCAAAGCAATTTGGAATAAAATTATCCCTGAATCACAGTAACCTGTGCGTAATAACAAACATCAAACTAATAGTGACAAAATAAATATTAAACACATTACTTACTATTGGTGAGTTAAATTTGCAAATTATTACAATCAATTAAAAAATAGAAAATATTCAGGACTTGTAATATATTTTAGGTACATCAAAAATTGAGTAAAAAATAAAGTGATAACTTTGCAATAAAAACTTTTCATGCACAGCAAGTAAAATATCATCAAATAACAACATTCTTAGCAAAGATCACATCTATATGTGGAAGATAAACAAAAGAAATAAATAATTAAACGGAAGTTTGAAAATACTTTTCATATCCAGTCTGGTAAATTACAAGGATTCAATGCTCAGAAGTGTAGCTAGAGGGGGACATTTGTCCCAGGGCATAGGATCCAAAAGGCACCAATTTGTATATAAAACTTTTTCCAGCGCATTTTGGTAAACAGGAAGTGATGCAAATTTGTTCTCGGGCACTGAAAATTCTTGCTACACCTCTGAGTACTGACCCCAATTAATAACCTAGATCTTCTTGAAGTCAGTTAAAAACTAGACTAAAGATATTTTTGAGTAATATTCAAATATACATATGACAACATGTGAACACTGACAAGGTTATTGCACTTTGTTAATACTGCAGGCTTAAAAAATCTGAATTTACTAAGGAAGTAAAGTTTACATTTACATATTGTATTAGTAAAATTAAAAAATAATATATTTCATCTGTTTTTACCACTAATGGTGGTACATGTAATATGGTGTCAAAACTGGTAGGCTAGTTTTCGATTTGGTTTGTACCAAAGTACAGATATGAGATTAACAAAAAAGGAAAAAAAGTCTGAAAGAATGTCCAAACAACTTTTGAGCAATTATACTTATGAATTTCAAGAGCAATAAATATTTTAATTTTTATTGATACTAAATCTATCTTACTTATATACAATTTTGCCTTACTGAAAAATCAGAAAATTTTTGAAAAAAATGAAAAAAC
>JAWZYV010005395.1:0-11021 GCA_038373885.1 Cheiracanthium punctorium
GTCATTTCATCCGTCCCTCCATAAAGGCCACTGTCCACATCGAGCGGTTCCCGCCGTCCAATGTAGTTGAAGGGGAATATTTGGCCGCGTTTTCCGCCAATCGACAGTGGACTATCCTCCACCGAACAATAGATGGGGAGGTGTGAAATCGCAGTATTATTCACGGTCCCCAATTACCTTTTGTCGGTTTAATACCGGAGTATCTCCCTCTTTCTCAGCGGTGGGTATAATTTATTGCTTACAAGTGAGAATTGGCCATTAAAGTATTCCCCTACTGGTAGCGGCTGGCGGGAACCGCTCGATGTAGACAGTGGCCTTAACCCTTTGAGGCGCAACCCTTTCCCAATGCTGAAAATAGGGCGGCCGTTGCCATCGCTCGACTTAACTACCAGCAAGATGGCGGACGATCGAAACGTTAATCGTGTGCCACAGATCTAGATACCCTTTTTTGACAACAGCTGTGCGGCACAGCCAACTGTTGTCAAAAAAGGGTCTCTAGATCTGTGGCACGCGATGAACGTTTCGATCGTCCGCTATCTTGCTGGTAGTTAAGTCGAGCAATGGCAACGGCTGCCCATTTTTCAGCATTTAGCAATCTATCCAGCTGTTCTCGCATTCTTCCAATTTTCAGCAGATGTCAGTGCTGTTAAAAATAATCGTGACATTTTTTTTACGGGAAATGACGTGCTAAAAAGTAAAGGATTCTCGTGGAGCTATGTCACCCGCAACTATTTTTATAAAAATCAAATCTATTCTTCGGAACTGGCAACAGTCAAAACGTCAGAGTTTGGTGTTCCCGGAGCGGGAACACTACGCGTTGAGGGTTAATAGTTACACCTCAGTATAATAGTCCAACCTTGTCATTGCGCTATATATATGTGTTGGCCATATGCGCTGTCCACCGCATTGGATGACCATGGGCACTGCGCGTCATTTTAAAAAATTAAACAGTAACACCACCATTTGGGTGAGGATTTTTTCTGGTGACCATTTTTTTTTTTTTTTTTTTTTTTTTTTTTGGTTTTCTCCTTCTTGTGATAAAAGTGCACACTTCCATATGTGTAGAAATTCCTCCATTTGAATTCTCTAATTTTTAAACTGCCAATATGTACAACAGATCGCATGATCTCATCTCCGATGTTTTAAAGTGTGCTTGACGAGCTCTACCATTGGCCGCTCCACGGCACAGCCTAGTATTTGTTGCAACGCGATGACTCCACGTTTTCACCAGCTATAAAGGATAAATAAACTGTACCCAAGTTTAATCGTTCAGCACATTTGGTTCCCAGCCCGCAAACCGGTTGTTTTTCTGACGATAAAATTTCAAGTTCCTTGCTACATTTTTTGCTGCGGGGCTGTGCGTGTGTGTCACAACACAAATTATTATTATTTTTTTAAGAGCTCTCTTTTATTTTTATTTTTATTTTTACTTTTTTTTTAGTTTCCACTTTAAAGTGTTTTGGGATACCAACACTTTTTTATTTTTTTTACTGTTGTACTAATACATGACTTTTTTTTAATAAGTGTTTATATGAATATATATATATAGTATTATATTTTTATACGTTATTTGACCTTTTTACATTGACGAGGTTATTATGACTGTTGTTTTTTCTTTCTTGACTATAAAATAATATTTCATAAACAGTCATTTTTTCTAAACAATATTTTAATGTTGATCATTTTATATATTTTGCATATATTCAAATAGTTAGTTTACAATTTTTTTCAGTTTTCTTGTGTACTGTTGAGTATGCTTAACAAATTAAGCGGATTCGAAAATGTTTTGTGTATGTGGATTTAGAATTAATGAGTAACCGTTTTAAGTTTTTGTCATGTTTGATATACACATAACGTCAAATGAGCTCAAAGAATAAAAATAAAATGGCAAATTCTAAGGTTCTGACTAATACAGCCATTCTTAACATTCTCAATTATCAAGGACAACCTCATTTATTAGAGTTCTTGTTTGGTCAGGTTACTCGCATACAAAAATTAAATAGTTGGGATGATGTAGGAACAAAATCATTCTTAAGTGCAAAACTTTCTGGTGCAGCTGTGCAAAATTATGCAGAGTCCCTTTTTTTGCTGAGACGAAAACTGTTGATGACATTTATGTACAGTTTCAGAATTTTTTTATGAACTAATAATACACAAGCAAACATAATTCATTTGGATACAATAAAATTTAAATCATTTTTTCTAATATTTTTAAGTGTATTTGACTATCTACCGCTCCACCACGGCCCAAGCTTGTGGTTTTATTATAACGCGATGTCTCTCCCCGTTTTCACAAGCTATAAAGTATAAATAAATTGGTGCCCAAGTTATAAACGGCTTCAACATGGCGCTCTTTTAATTTCGCTAAAATATTTATTAACACGGTATATTGTACTTTAAATTTCATTACTGAAGCTTGGTCTCCTACAGAATATCAATACACTTAAAACAATATATATACTAAGTATCGAGTCCTTACTTCTCTCTTCGACTTCTTCTTTTCTTCTCCCCATTAAATGTTCATTTTAAATATTGAAGTCGTCCATGGTTCAGCTAAAGAAAACAATCTATTTATTTTGATCTCTTGCCTAGTTTACAACTTCACAAATTGGGGCATTTTTTCAGGTAAATTGTGCGGACGAAATTTATCTCAACACATTGCGAACGGTGTGCATAATGATAGTTTCGGTCAAAGAAAAGATATTTTACTAAAATTAAAAATAGTGGTTTAGGACGACAGGACGTTTATGGTGAATACGGTAAAAAGTGGCATCGTGGTAAAACTATTGCGCACGCAATCGTTAGGACCAACTTCCCTTCAATTGAATACACTTCTAGTTATCTCTGAAAATTATAACAAACGTCAGCGAGTGACTTATCATACGCACCGTAAGAGTTCAGACCTACAGCTCCATTGCAGAAGTACAAACTCTACAAAGTAATTCAGTGGTGAAAACATGTATATTTTGCACGACAATAGCTTTCCTAATTACAATTTAACTACTACGATAGTGTGGGGAGAGAGATAAATCCAGATCACACGAAGTTTATGTCACATCTCGTGTCAGCAAAGGTTGCGATTTGTATAAGAAATCTGTAATAATTATTAAAAGAGTAACTAATTATTTACGTTAAAACTTTGAGGCGCGACCCTTTCCCAATGCTGAAAAAAGGACAGCTGTTGCCATCGATCGACTTAACTACCAGCAAGATGGCGGCGATTGGAACGTTCATAGGGTGCCACAGATCTAGAGACCATTTCTTGACGTCAGCTGGCTGTGCGGTACAGCCAGCTGACGTCAACAAAGGGTCTCTAGATCTGTGGCACGCGATGAACGTTTCGATCGTCCGCCATGCGTTAGTAGTGCCAAAGTTTAAAAGATGCGAACTCTGGCTTATTCAGTCAGAATACCGATACGAATACATGGGCACGTGGTTGACATTTTGGTTGACGGCTTTGACATTTTGGTCACGCCTTTATAACGCTCGAAGAGACATGCGACCATCTCAGTCTTTCTCTAGGACTATGAAGGACCAGAATCATTAGTCACATGACGCGTCGGATGCAAAGTAGTTTAACTGAAATGTCAACGCCGTAACCTCTATATCTCGTTATTTTCACGGAATAGGCATAATGTATGTGAAAGCTTCTGGTATTGAGTTAAATTGGCTGATTTGATTTTCTGGGTGTCAACATTTTGTTACATGGTACAATTTAGTTTTGTATGACCCAATATTGAAAATTCGGTAGCATGAAAGATGAACGGCGGCAAGACTCTCGATTTCGCCTTTTCCAACATGGTCGGGCTTGCGGATGTACTATTGTTTGGCGCATTATTAACCCTTTGAAGCACAAACATCTTCACATCAAAATAAAATGCCAACTAGATAGATTGCTCAGCGCTGAAAAGGCGCACAGCCAGCTGTGTCGGTAAACTTCTTTAGCTCTGTGGCGCCAGATGGGCATTTCGATCGCCTATCATGTTGTTGGCGGTTACATGGAAACGATTGCACATTTTCAACTTTGGGCAGTCTATCCAACGACTCCCAGATACACGATGCCTGAGAACAGAAACTTTTATACGTCATCACTAAGTCCGCTATAATGGCGTTATCACATTTATTTTCGCAACGTATAACTATTCAAAGTTTGTGGTGAATTGACTCCCGCATAAAACATTTTAATGATTTAAGATAGAAAATTTAGATTTACGACAAATAGGAAATTTTAACTATCACTAATTACATAATATTATATAGAAATAGATCATAATAAATTATTTTTTATCAGAAAGATATTTTAATTTTTATCATCAACTTGAGTTATTTTCTAAAATTTGAATCATTCACCAGAAATTTTAAATAGTTTCACTCTGTGAAAATAGAACTGTTATATCGTGAAGACCTATCGATGACCTTAAAGCTGCTGTTCTCGTCTTCAATATCTAGGAGGTGTTGGTCTATCCAGTCATTCTTCTATGCAAGTGGAAATACTTTCGCTTTCTGTCACTGTGTACTGGACGTTTTTAATGTGCTGGAATGTAGCATTTTACTGCTTTCAGTTTGATAAGTCTATGACACTACATGTTAGAACTTCAAGAAAAAAGAACAAAAGCAAGAACGAATAAATCATGCCAAAACCATCGATCATGAAATATTTTCTTGTACGAACTAATTTGCACACGTGCTACACTTACACATAATTCACCTGGTCTCTTCTGCTCTTACAAGGGCAACACGTCAGCGGTTCTCTCTCTGTAGCCTTGGCTATTTCGAGGTATTAATGTTTGAATTCGTAGAATCTTTCACTTTTAGCCCTGCATTCTAAAATAAAGAAATCTCTGGCGCTGATTGGAGGAGCAGTTTAAACATGAGATAGGAGGAAAATATTGACGAATGATGAACAGAATTGATCTTTGTAGGAGTTTAGCTTCCAGTTAGAATGAGAGTAAATTCTTTTCTTGACATATAGCAAAACATACAAATACCTTTTTTTTTGTAGTTCTGAATTAAAAATCAAAATTACTAATGAAATTAAGAATATAGCCTTTTTTTACTTCACAATTGAACAAATCCGAAAAGTAGGTACGCGAACAGAAATAATCTTTGTAAAACACCACAGTTTCTGAAAAGGAATATTTTTAAAAGAGTTTAAATTTTCTACCCTTGCAAAGCAGGCGCAAGTAATGTGCAAATCACACGGTGCAATTGCTGGTTCTTTCAGTCAGGATTGCGATAAGAAATTGAACACATATAATGAATCACTGGCTTGCTGCAGGATTACGAAACGAAATGATCTGTTACTGTGTGTATAAAACATTTTTGAAAACCTGTGCTCGTTGACTAAATTGAATCTGGTTGCCAGCTTCCTTTTACAAGCTCCCCTTTCTGTTCTGTATGATTCAATACACAATCCCAGGTAGCACACATACGTTGGGGCAACGTTGAAATGACACGTTGGCTTACGGTTATCCAACGGTTGGCAACTGTTTATTTCTTACGTTGGGCCAACGTATGCTCTAACGTTTTGCCAACATATTTCAGACCGTTGGGCTAACGTATGAATGCATACGTTAGGTTAACGTATAAAAGGGCAATTCCATGTGACTCACATTACAATTTGACACTATTTCACAAAAGTAAATTGTATATATATAAAAGAAATATCAGACTTGATTAAAAAAAAGTTTTTTATGTGTATCTGGGGTACAGTAAGAAACTAGAAATATCAATATTTAAAAAATTTAATATGAGCAAACAGTATCCAGACCATAATTTAGCACTGTGACTCACATTACAAAAAAAAAAGGAAGTCAAGTTTAGTGTGTTAACAAAAACCTAATTTTTTTCCTCTTTCAACACAACAAAATAAAAAAGAAGTATTTTATGAAATAATAAACATTTCAAGTTGTGAGATACCTCAAAAAAACCTTGTTTTGTTAATAATATATTATTTTAATCAATATTTTACATGTGACTCACATTACATATTTTCGTGACTCGCGTTACATCTCCCACTTAAGTCTTCAAAGTTAATGAAATATTAATTTAAAACTATTTTATTTTGTAGACAGTAAAGTAACATAATTAAATTTAACTAACAAGTATGTGATTATATATATTTTAGCACAGGAAAATAATTAATGAAAATAATAAAGTATAAGCCAAGCCAATAGAAAATACACATCACATTGTATATATATATATTTTAGAATAAATTACACTACAAATGTAAAAACCCCTCTGGAATTAACAGGAATCGGAGGTTTTAATTTCCGTATCAACTTTGAACGAGGAAAAAATAGTTTATCTTCATTTTTAGGCCATTTCCAGCAGTCTTTGCCTGTAGGGTGCATCGTATTTATTTGAAATTCTCCATTGATGCAACTGGTAATTTTTCCAGGGTACAGTACACCGTCATATTCAACTTCATACCAATCATTGCATTTAATATCGGATAATGGTTGAGGAATTATTTTATTATCAGAAGATATCAAAATTCCTATAGGTTTCTTATCTTCAACTTTAATACAGTGATATTGTTTGATACCTTGCAATAATGGTGAATTGTCCCAAACATGTTGAATATTAAGTTTCAAATTTCTTTCTTTGATATTTTCTCCTGTAATTTCCTGGATATTAATATTAGTTCCAGCGATCTGGGCAGCTTGAACAAAATCTGTAGCATTAATTACTATACATTTGCGTTTTTTCACTTGATTAAATACTTGCCTTTTCAGACTTCCCCCAATCCCCATCAACAGGACCCTTTCCATGGGATGTTGCGAAATAGTTCCATATCATACTTATGGAATGTTTTTCCTCCAAAACATTTATTGATGCAGCAATAAATCTGTTCTTAAATTGTGATGAAGGACCATCTGACCAGATTTCTACTTGTTTTACATTATTTGGGATATTATCCAATAAATGTGAAATGTAGCATATTACTGCTTGCTTTGTATGGTTCAGGAAGTCTGACACAAATGCTAGAGGATAAATTGATCCAGAATAATAGAGTGCTGCAGTAAAAATACTTACTTGATGTTGCTTCCAATGTGCACTTTGGATTTCATCTTGAAAGGAACAAGTGTAATTTTCAGAGAAATCTATTTGAATCATGCAAAAATCTGTAGGATATTCTTCTGAAAGTACAAGCTGGTGCATATTATTATAGGAGATGGCTTGTTGTCGTTTGATATAGCAATGTTGTAAAAATTGTGGAACAAGATCTGCTACATAAGAGTTTAAATCGGAATATGATCCGATTCGTTCTATCTTCAGTAGTTGACTTTTATCTTTCTTCCAATATTTCCACTTAACTTCAGCTTCAACATCATCTGGCACAGGATATACCCTCTGAAAACCTTGAGCATTATTACAATTTTGGCATATATTAATCCAACAATTTCGAGAAGGAGGCTTACAAATTATTTCTTCAAGAAAAGAATGTGAGTAAATAGGAACCTCTTCATTAAACTGGTGTAATGCATTAACAGCATTGATAAAGTTCTCATGATAGAGACATAAACAAACATTGTGAGGTAGTTTGTTGCTTAAGAGAACATGCTTTGGGCGCATTGATGAGAATTTGCTTTTCCCAACTACCTCTGATGGATTATCAATTTTGAACAGCTCAAATACTTCTCTTAAGGAATAAACAAGATGTCGAGCTTGCTGTTTAATTTTTTTCCCGTCTTCCCATATTGTAACTACATCTTTTCTTCCAGGTGCTAGTCTGCTAATGTCGTCTCTTTCATAAAATTCTTGAATTTTATTTAGAGTGTCTTGGCATAAGGGATTTCCTTGTGATGCAGTCTTTGGACACTGAAAACTTTTATCCAGATCCTATATTGCATTCACTGCTAAATAATTTTCTCACTACTACCTCCTTATGACGAGGTGAATTGGGCAAACCCCGCTTTGCTTTGGCCAATGCCTTTCCTAGTGCGCTTGCAGTCTTATATATTTGTTCTGGTGACTCTATAATTTTTTCAGATGATTGTTTTGCATTTTTAAGAAGTCGGAATTTAGCTACTCTTTTTCTCGAGAGTTTCCTTTCTTCATTTTTTATTTTATCTTGAATTGCTTGAGGCAAATTCTTTACTTTTCAGCTTTCCTCTTTCTATATTCCTTCATAAGGATACAATGTTTCTGTTTATATTCATTGTACATCCCTTCTTGCTTTAATTTTTCCCTGCGCTTTTTCTGTCTCTCTGCTGCTGTTGTTGGTGCCATAGTTTAAAAACTTCCTATTATTAAAAAAATTCAATAAACATTCAATAGTTGTAATAACAAGTGGTATTTATTTTTTAAACTTTGTCTACTAGAAAAACTATAGTAAAATTACATTATTTAATTACATTTAGTGGCAGTAATTAAACATATATAGGTGTGTGTAGCTATAAAATCACCCTCATTTATTCAAAAGATAAAATTAGGATACATCAAATGCCATTAAGAACTCTATTATCATTCAATACTAGTCATGACTCACATTACATGTGACTCACATTACGAAATAAAATGTCTTTATTCCTAAATAAAATATTTTTAAAATTGAAATTGCTCATGAATTATTTTTATTAAGATAAATAAGTAGGAGAAAAAGTAAAAATTTTATAATTTACAGCTATAAAAAGTTATAAATATTAAAAAAATGAATTTTTTGTGACTCACATTACAAAGAATTATATCTATATAAAAATTAACCTCTCTCGTTTATTTTAAATGCTAATTCTGAAATATCATTTTTATATTTGTCTTACAGGATAATTCTTTAAGAAAATATAATTATTTATCTAGAAATTTCTAAAACTTAGTAAAATACATACCTTTATATCTATCCAAAACTAAGAAGAATTCACAAAAATAATGTTCTTTGCAGAACAAATCTTTCATGACAGAAAATGGTTAACCAGATGTGTTGCCAAATTCTAATTTATGAACTTCAATAAATGTACAACAAATAAAAAACAAAGTTGAGCAGTTGAAAAAAAAAATTCTTTTAGTACTGTAGATCCCGTGTTATGTGGAATTGCCCAAATGCATACCTTGGGTTAACGTGTAAATGTATACATTGGGACAGCGTAAAATCTGTATTTTGTCACTCTATTATCCAACTGTTGGAAATTGGTTATTTTTAACATTTAGCTATCATAATTGTTAACCGTTACATTTATAAGTTAGTTTCATATTTTAGGCCAATGCAGAAACCTTGGATAATTATATTTGACGATATTTGACAAATTGATGTGCTATTTCATAACATTTCTATAGATATATGAAAAACTGTCAAATTTGAAATTAAAGTTTTTAATTATTTTACTAACAGCAAATGCAGTGACGGATTCAGATAAGTTTTAAGGGACGGCAGATATGTAGAACGAAGCATATTATCAAATAGTCACATTTTTTCTTTCATCAAATATGGTTCCACCTCAACAGTGGGGTTCTGTGCGCTTAGGAGGAGGGCGAGCGGACACCCCCCCCCCTAAAAAGTACTTTTGTCGACAAAATCGTCAGTTGCCAAAGGACTGTCAGCAAATTTCAGCTTTAATCACCAATCTGTAAAATGCTCAGTGTATAAATTACCAGTTCTGCCGACAGTTTATTATAAGTTATACTATATCATGAACATAGTCTTGTTACGATTTTCCTTTTAGTGATTTTTGTGCCAGTAAACAAGTCCCTTTTGTCCCCTCAAGCCAACTTCATTCCAGATCATGTAATGTAGTGTGTATTTAAGGCAAACATGCACATTAAGTATCTGCCTGGGGTGGGGGGTGCCTCGGGCGAAGGACTTTTAGGGGATTTAATGCGTATTCACGCTACATCTGGAGGAAACCGCCCAAGAGGCCAGATAATCGGTGTATATTTTTGAAAGCATATTGGTATATATCGTCAGAAAATTTTGTCTTTACACCCCCCCCCTCCCAACATTTTTGCTTAAAACCGGCTCTAGTCCCGTCACTAACAGAAATGTGTTATTTTCAAATAGTAAACGATCTGTCAAGTTACAAACATTATATTAATCTGTAGAAAACTAACCTATTTTGCACTATGAGGAAAATTAATATTGCAGGTGCAACTTATGAACTGTTTAAAAAAAAGGAGGGGGAGAGATCGGAAGCAGGAAAATATTTAGAAGGTCCTTTCAGAAGCTATCCTTTACAGTTTTAGAGAACAGGACGGCAGGCAAACCAAAATCATAAAAACTTTTCGAATTAATTAAAAGAAAAAAACATAACGTTAAAGGAAAGAATGCTTATTTTTTGAAATATGATTCACATCCCTCCTTCTCCTTTGACAGTTACTTTTGTAAAGTGTCCCTCAAAACCTCTGAAAATTTACTCAATTGAAACTTTTGTAAGGAGGCTTAATCTATCTCACTTTTTTTTTTTTTTTTTTTTTTTTAATATTCATGTGGGGAAATCCAATAGGAGTATAAAGTCACTGAAGAATGTCACAGAAATCATTCTTTACTAAAATATTTATTTATTATTTTTTACATTTATTTCAATTTACATAATTTTTTAGATTCTTAATTTTTAGTTTGCCCGAATAAAATTGGTATGGAATACAATGACATTTCGTAGTTCTATTTTTATTTTCAGTTAACTGTAGATATTGACTGCAAAGTAAAAGGAAAAAAAATATTGCATGCGTAATGCATATGCATTACGCATGCAATATTCTATTGCAATATTTTACGCATGCAAGTATCAACACACGGGTGCATCTATATTATCTGACTATGAGAAAGATATCGGTACAACAGAATGTATTAGTGATGCTGCTTACAGGCTATAGCACATAAAATGAAAAAAGTGGTTGATGGTACGCAAAAAAAAAGTTACGATGCGTCCCGCATAATTACCATTGCACAAAATTTTGAAAAAAAAAAAGAGAGAGAGAGAGAGAGAACTTTTTTTTTTCCATAGCGCATCCTTTCTCTAATGCAAAAAATAGAATGTCTGAAGAAAAGTTTTAAAAAATTAGTATTGATTTCAGTTCAGGGA
>JAWZYV010005396.1:0-10760 GCA_038373885.1 Cheiracanthium punctorium
TGTTTTCCATATCTTTTTTGACAGCAATCGACTGAGAATTTATTGACAGGGTGAGCCAAATGACTTTAAATACATTGAGGTGTATGGATGGATTCAATTTATTGAAAGTCTGTGGTCAATGACTACTTTGGCTATCCCCAAAATCTCGCAGACTATCTCAAGTTTGTCGGCTTTTGGTGAAATATCGCCAAATAAAGTGTCAGAAGGAAATCTTTCAAATTGAACTCAGCTTGGCGATATCGAAATATTTGGCTAGAAATCGCTAAACCTTACTATTATTGATATTTTATCTCTTTCAAACAAATAAGTTTAGAGGAAGTGCGTCGAAAATATTTTTGATCTAATGGACGTGCAAGGAAGTCATGTGGTGGACACATCAGATTTTTTTTTTTTTTTACTCTCTTAAGGGTAAAACAAATTACTTATATTTTCAGGTTAATTATACTTTTTTTCAAATTTCCAGGGGGGTGCAAGTGCACCCCCTTGCACCCCCCTCCCGGCGCCCATGAGGACCCCAAACTTTCCGAGTTATCACTAACACTGTTTACAGTACTAATGTTTTTGCTTTCTTTTAATTTCTTTTTAGCTCGAAAAATGGTAAGCGACACTTTATCAGAATATTCGAATGTTTTCATTATTTCCGAGTCGAACTCAGCCACAGTCAATAGCGGTTGGATTTTTTCATCAATATTTTTTATTTCGTTTGATTTTAGAGTTAATTGATGAAGGGATTCTTCTAATGAATCAAAATCCACAGGATCCTTAGTTAAAATAGAATCGATGTCATTTGTCAATTTCGTAATACTAGAACGTAAAATTGTTCTTGTTTTCTTTAATTTTTCAATATCACTCATTTCTAATACTTTCAAATAAACTAAGAATCTTCCAATCAATTCTCAGAACACAAACTTGAGATAAGCATAAATCAAAACAAAGCTTACCTTGGTCGTTTTCACATTAAAACAAATGTAATCCAAAGTGGGAGGGAGGCAGGGGGGGGAGCACCAAACCAAACGGATAAATAATAGAAACGAAAGTAAATCTTGAGATCAAACAAATTTGTTCTTGAATTCGAACACTCATTTTCTTCCTCGGAACAAGCAGCTTTCAAAACAAATCACAATTCCTTCGGCCAGATGCACCATGAGGAAAAAAAATAAAAGGAAGCATAAAACACTTCTTCGAGCTGGGGGTTCCGAAGTCAACGTATTCTCAAAATCAAGAACAGTCAAAAATTCAAATGGCTTGGTACCGAAAATAAAATGCACAAGACGCAATAAAAACCACATTTTTAAATTGAAACATATATATTAACACTATTTACATCTTTTTACACAAAAGGTCGATTTTACATTATTAATTTAAATAGCACAGTGTCGCTTCGAATCTTCTAAACGCGCTCTCAGGCGCGAATTCGAACATAAACAAAACATCATTTTTTTGGATCATGGGAGAAAGTAGAAGTCGAAGTATCTTTTATTCTTTTAAAGCGCGTTGCGCCATCTATAGAAATTAATTTCTACACAGGCAAGTATTGCATTATGCTGTATATGGGTATCTCTGTAACTAGAGAACTGAATCAAAAACTTTTTTTCGATAATATAAAGTTTCTATTTCTGAGTATTAAAGGCTGAGTTTCATGGATATAGTTTAGATAGTTCTTTTACAGGGACACACAAAATAATTGTAGTACATGAAGCTGATTGGGTATTTCTTTAACTTCTGAACCGATTCTAAAACTTTTTTCACTGATAGAAAGCTACACTAGTCCGGAGTATTATGGCTACTCATATGGTCACCCATGATTGCCTTTTTTTTTTTTTTTTTTTTCCATGCACTTTGTAAAATTTTACAGATTGTGCTTATGTACTTATGGAATCTTATTATAATTGCTCGAGTTCCGAAGCACATAAAAGGTGTATGTCGAAAAAACAAAATCTGCTTCTATGTCTTGGAACACAAATTAAAATAAATTAATCGAACCGAGTTTTCGAAAAAAATTTAGGATGATTCTTTATAAGCTGCACTACATACTGAAATAAATTCGAAAATGGTTCTGTTTATGAAACTTTCAGAAAAAGTAGTACTGCAGCTGAGCTCCCATGCAAATTACGCCCTGCCTTGAAATATATGCAAGTGTTCAGCATCCACAAAAATTTCTAAAGGGTGCTTCAGATTCAACATACTACATAAAAAATCAACCATCACTTAGAAATCTTACTTTCAAATTATGCAGTTGCAAAATACACATCGTCATCAGTGCTGTAACTATACCATTGAAGCCCGTGGCAAATTTGTTGGCATCATTATAATATTTAAACAGCATTTGAAAATCAAAATAATTAAATTTTACCAATAATATATTCTTATTTTATTGTAAAATTAAGCATTAATACTAATAATATTAAATGACTTTAAAAAGTTTAGTAACATAGTTTAATATTCTGTAAAACAAAAATGAAAATTTTATTATTACTATTATAATGCAGCAAAGAAAAGGAAAAAAGTAGAAGTCAATCAAAACATCTGTGATAACAGTGAGTCATAAACAATAATAATGGTTTAATGTTATTGTCCTTGGTGTTGTTGATGACTATTTTAATGATTATCCTACTTCATCAGACTTGAAAAAAAAAAAAAAAAAAAAAAAAAAAGAATTGGAAAAATCCTGGGGAAAAAAAAAAAAAAAAAAATTCGTCTACGAGGGAACAGAACCACACAAGTCCAATTCCTCGGCAATGATAAGCTACCAAATTTTTTCAACGGAAGACACACTGCGACCTCAAGTTCTGCTCTTGAGGGATGGAGCAATTTCATTGGCTGGTTCCAAATGTGACTATTGTACAAACACGGGCTAGTAATTTTATAAACCTGATTGGATTTATCACGAACCATAACCTAAAAATTAACTTGAAATAATAGAGTTTTAATAATGAGCTAGCTGTAGAAAGAATATGTGCTGAATAAACAGGTGAGTGAGATCCCTAGGTGAAAACTGAAATAAGGTCATGGCAGGTAGTTCTAAAAGATTTAGTAATGTAAAGGCTCTGATAATGGAGTTAAGCAGCCGTTGTAAAGGGCAGGGGTCTAAAGCAATATGCGTGTTGAATAAAATGAAAATCAGTACTTGCCAGAGCGGAATCTGCGGGGGGGGGGGGCTATAGGGCCTATAGCCCCGCCCCTCATTGAAATTTTTCTGGAGATTTTGACTAGATAAGAAAGAGAGTTTTTGATGGCTTAGTTAAAGACAATGCGTGTCTAAAATGTTATTTTGAAATTTTAATTTACTTTTTTGATTTATTACTTTGATTTTTAGACTTGACCTAAATCTAATGGTTTTTAACCCTTTCGTCCCCAGGCTACAGGTATTTTCAAAACTTGAGTCCCAAGGACTCGCCCGAAATTTCGTCTCCTCCTTGAAACATTTCGGTTTTCTTTCAAGGATGATCAGTAACCTAGTTTTACTATATAATACGTGAGTAGCGCAGAACAGCTAATTGTTTGAACGGGTTATGGCAAATGCAGAGAACAGTGTTTGAGCGATGATGTCCATTCACCCCCTGCAAAGTCATAAAAAGGGGAAGCTAAAAATACATATAATTCACTGTTAAACATAAACCAAAATACGCATAGACGATACCCTATGATTTCTCTGTGAATAGTGATCGGAGGCAGTGGAAGGACTGAGAGCTACCAGATGGTCCGAAGATGGTTTACAAGTTATGACGTGAGTAGCGCAGAACAGCTAATGTTTGAACGGTTATGGCAAATGCAGAGAACAGTGTTTGAGCGAAGATGTCCACTCACCCCTGCAAGTCATAAAAAAGGGGGAGCTAAAAATACATATAATTCACTGTTAAACATAAACAGTCTTTGCGCGCGCCTTGTGTGGTGCGCGTCTCAGATCTGTACTGATGTGTACCTGATGTAGGATACCTTATGATAGATGTACACACAGACCGGACACCCTATGATTTCTCTCTGAATAAAGTGATCGGAGGCAGTGGGGAGGGGCTGAGAGCGACCAGATGTTCCCGAAGATGGTTTACAAGTTCATGAACAAAAGATCGGTACTCTTTCGTTTGGAGAAAGGGGAAAGCGCAGCGACCCCCCGAAGGAAGAGGAGTGAATTCGCCAATCGTCATCTTTTTGGACCCCGTGGCAGCTGACCGCTCCTCCTACAGCTCCCGATGATTTTAGTCACCGCGAAAGCACAAGGGTTGTCTGGTCTATGTGTATTTTGAGGTCTGTGGATGTACACAGTGAGGGGATGGGGGAGTGTAACATAGACATCAAGTGACTAGGAATCCCAAGTGGCTATCTTCTGTATGATTGTGAAAGGTTCTTTTGTTCCGCCATTTGGATTTTCAGGGGTATTTTGAAAGAATACTATTATTATAACTAATTTTCCTTACCTGGTTTTCGGACATTTACTGTTTATACAAAAGTACACCCGTTTTTGAATGTTTTAGGAAATGGTGGAAGAATTTCTTGGAAGTACTGTAGTCCCTTTCTAAGCAGGCTTCAAAAATCTTAGCCAATTGAAATTGCTTTTCGCCGCTTGGTCGTTTCTTTTTCGGTGAAGCGCTAGTGTGATTCATTTTGTTCTCTATTTAGCCCCCGTTCGTGTGTAGAATTCAGTGGCGGCCCCGTGGTCAAAAAACTGTTAGTGCAGCCGGAAGCATATGAGCCCCCCCCGCCCCCTTCCTCCGGACAGGAATGGAAAAATCTTTGTTACTGAATTCGAAAGCTGGCGGATTAAGCCCTCCACCGAGGGAAAAAAAAAATTACATAAAAAAATGCAAGGGATCCTATTTTTACTTCCATAAAAATGGACATAAATTTCAACCCGCTCTTATCCTCAAAAATTGCATTAATCCGTGTCTGATTCGAAGTTTTCCTTAGAATTTTACTTTTGTAATGATAACTTGAGAAGAAAAAGAAAAAAAAAAAAGTAAACTTACTTATTTTTTATAAGTCCAAAGCAATCCTCCTTTCTTTTTAAAACTCGCGAATCGGTCAGTGGATGTCCGCATAAAAAAGGCGTTGTTTTTAATTCAGATATCAATAATTTTAAGAGCTCTTTAAAATTTTCCCATGTTTTAAAGAATTTTTCTCGCTCGCCATGTCCCTCTAAATGCCAGTTTCTTGCTTACTTAAAACACAATACTGCTTTGATGGGTAATTGGTCCCATTCATAAGCGTCTATTCAGGCTTACCTTCTTGATAAATTCAGCAATATAAAGTCGAGAGTTTTTCCGAACATATATTCTCCTTAACCACCCCCCCCCCTCACTTCTCCAGCCAATCAGTTAGTCGAATTGACAAGTGCAGCCGTCCGTTAGAAAAATCTTTTCATCAGCTGTATCTTAAACTACATACTCCCTATGCCGGAGACCACTGCTTTACATAGTCGTTGTCCATGGCAAACGCTGCAGCCCAATTTTCGTTATCAGCTATGAGGGACTGTACCAAGACTCACAGTTTGAATTGCGGGAGGGAAGATTAAAGAGCTTTCTTTTCTGAATGAGCGATCTGGCAGTTACTACAATACGGGTTTTTTTTTTTTTTTTTTTTTTGAGATTTTTTTAAAAAATTTAACATAGAAAATTCCCATAATTCTAATCTGAATTTAAGAAAATTAGTAGAATAAATTATTTTAAAGTATGTGCTGATAATTTCAAGTGAAGCCCGGCAGTACTTGTTGTATCCCACGAGCCGCCACTGGTAGAATTTAATTTAAATGCAAAATATTATGGCCTAAAGAAAAGCGGTCATTGAATCGTAATATAGGAGATTATTTTATGAAAATTCCGAAAAAATGATAATTTTGTCTAGTGAGAGTGAAAGCGCAAATCATCAGGAAGAAATCATAAATGCACAGCCCCAGAACAAGCTATTTCAAGGAGAACAGCACTCCACAAAATATACCACATGCATCAATAACAGGCAGTTTGTAAGAGGTGCATTATTAGAAAGAATACAATGATATCACTATGGAAAAAAAGAGGTATGATTTAAATTAATTTTTTCAGACATTGTTTTTCCTATGAAGTCCTAGCAGGTTCGAGTACTTTATTTTATCGGAAATTCGCACACCTTTCTCGAAATTCGATTACGTAATACTATATGCAGGCAGAAAAATGAAATACACTCATGTCCATAAATTAAGGATAATTCAGAATCACACAGAAATTGATCTCTAAAATAAAAATTTCACCTGTGGAATGATCACACACATCTTGAAGAAGAATATGCAAATTACAGGAAACCACCAGATGGCGTGGATGGTACGTCATAATGACGAGAGTGTAAGAGAGGGGTATATAAGGAATGGTGGCAAAGAAGTAAAATTGTTCACAAGCGCTGTGAAAGCCTTTCAGTGCAAAAACCGCATAGTTATGGCACAAAGGAGGCATTTGGATGATGTTTTACGTGGCAGAATTATCGGACGACTGGAATGTGGACGTACCCAGCTGGAAGTATCCGAGGAACTTGGAATCGCCCAGAGTGTCATCTCCAGGCTTTGGCAACGATTCCAAGATGATGGTAATGTGAGTAGACGTTACAGCACAGGTCGCCCCCGAGTTGCAACGCCGAATGAGGACCGCTATTTGGCAGTTACTGCCAAAAGAAACAGACGGAGTACAGCATCAGACCTGTCTCGTCAGCTCTCTTCAGCTACCGGTACGACAGTTTCAAGGCAGACCGTGTACAGACGCTTAGGGCACATTGGTCTATATGCTCGTAATCCTGTCAGATGTGTTCCACTTACCGCAACTCACTGTCGCCTGCGATTAACCTGGAGTAGAGAGCATGCATTGTGGACACCGCAACAGTGGTCTTCTGTGATGTTTTCCGACGAGTCCAGGTTTAGTTTGGAGTCGGATTCTCGCCGGACATTCATCTGGAGAGCGCCAGGTACCCGTTACCACCAAGAGAACACCATTGAAAGACACCGTTACGGTGGTGCAGGATGGCTCTTTGGGGAGGAATTATTCTTGGTTCCAGAACTGACCTGCATGTTCAGAGTGTAACGATTACAGGCCACATCTATCGGGATGTCATTCTGGAACAACATGTACGTTTGTTTCGGGGCGCCATGGGTGCTGAATTTGTGTTTATGGATGACAACGCCCGTCCTCACCGTGCAAACATTGTAGACGAATGCCTTCAATCGGAGGATATCACCCGTATGCATTGGCCAGCATACTCACCGGACTTGAATCCAATAGAGCATGTGTGGGATATGCTTGGCCGACGAATTGCAGCCCGTCAACCCCCTCCCACCTGTCTACCGGAACTTCGGAGTGCATTGCTTGATGAGTGGTGTAATATTCCCCAAGATCCGATTGATCATTTGATACTCAGCATGCCTAGGCGTTGTCAGGCCTGTATTGCATCGTCCGGGAAACATACTCCGTATTAACCATCCTACTAACCATGTTATACTGTTTTTTGTAAATAGGTTCTTTTTTGAAATTTGGTCAAGGGAGTAAAACTTGCAATTTTTATTAATTATGTCAAACATATAGCATCTTTTTTGCTCTTTACTTTTTGTTTAATAAATAGACTTTACAAATAAGTCAAATTTGTTTTGCTTCTTTCTCTTTCTTTGCCTGAACTTCATTATCCTTAATTTATGGACATGAGTGTATATAGGCGACATGTAAAAAATCGTGCCAAATGTCGCCAAGCTTGGATAACCAGGGCCTGTGAGAGAAATTTTATTAGGCGGGGGGAAAGCCTTCCCGGCCCCTTTCGTAAAGCACAAAAGTTTCGAAAAAACAGGAGGGACGGAAGGGACTTTTTCGTAAAACTCGTCTTTTTAATGATTTTCATATAAAATGCTAAAAGGAAAGAGAGTGGGAGGGAAGTTTGTCTGATAGATAATGTTACTTTTAATTCATGTTCGAAGATTTAAAAAAAAAATACTAATATTTAAATGGTAGAATTAACATTTCTGCCATGTAAATCATTTTAGAATTATCCCAGATAGCACAGTTGTCCATTTTATATCCATTTCTGATCCATCTCGCCCATATTACGTCCATGTCTATAGATAGACATTCAGAAGACATCTATTTATGGACATAATCTGGAAAATCCAGAAAATGTCCATGAATAGACCAAAACTAGACATGGAATTTCCAGAGTAAGTCTTTTTTATAGACGTATCCCAGATAATCCATAGTACCTTAGTGAAATGGCAAGAAGCATGGATGGAGATGTCCAAGACTTGACCTAAGTAGGTCCATATATAGACATTGATGTCCAAGACTTGCCCATACTAAGTCCATAAATAGGCAAGCACGTCCATAATTACGCCTATATAGATGTCTATAAGACGTCATATGGGCGTCCTATAGTGCCATATTGACGTAAAAGGGACGAGAATCCGACGAATCCTGGATGTTTAATGGACATGTCAACTTGTCTATATGACGTCTTCTAGGAGGGTTCTGAACAAGTTTGTGTTATCTGGGATGCATTCGAAATTTAGTCTGTTTAAAAGAAAAAGATTTTAATTACAGATCTATAAATGAAATTCTTAACGCATTCTGAAAAATTTAAGGACGCACTTTAGCTGAACACGGGCTCCGGAGCGATGCTCCGCCTGTCCCCCCCCCCCCTCTCGTGGGGCCTGTAGATAACTGCACCCAAATTATTGAAGACCCAGTAAGTTAGCCCCCCCCCCTTTACCCAATCCTAGATCCGCCACTGGTACTTGCATATTATTCCAGTGGTCTCCCAAGACAAGCGATTTTTTGCCAAGATAAATGCTGGACACATGATATTATTGATGGTTCCAAATACGATTGGCAACAGTTTGTCGAAACATTTCGCCCCCCCCCCAAAAAAAAAAAAAATGGTGGGAATGACCGCCAGGATACAGTGGCGTAGCGAGGGTTATTGGGCGCCCGGGGCGGAGCTTCAGTTAGCTGCCCCTTACATTCTAAGATTAAGGCGTTAGAAAATGACTAATTTTTCTTTAAGATTTGGTATAGAATGGGGAGGAAAGGTGTTATTACTTTTTTTTTAAAGTTCTATCGGCAGTAGCATACAGTTTGCTCTAAGCTATACGGTAATGTATGAAGCTTAAAGCATATGCAGTTTATGAATAAGAATGATAGACTGGATGGAGCATTTCATCTTGTTGATATTCTGTTAATGCAAAGCACACCAGAGCTATGTGTTAAGGGAGGAATGCCTTGAGGAGATTACTTTTCAAGGCATTCTATAGCGTATTCACATCTAGAGAAAACTGCCCCAAACTCCTGACCGTTAAATCGACAGCCGCATGATAGGTCAGAAATCCCCAAACCTTTACACTTAAGTCTTCTACCAATAAATAATGAACAAAAAAGTTGAAGCATCGTTGAATATGCTTTGAAGATGTTCGAATTAAGACACAAAGGATAGAGAAGTGAAGTCTTGTTTTAGAATAGCTGCATATAAGTGGCTTCACTTAATTTAATTTTACGAAAAAAAAAAAAGTTTCAGACTTGCACTATAAAAAGAAGTTTAATGTTGAATTGCTAAATAAAAAAAGAAAACTTTCATTTTTCTGTGATATCAGCAATCAGTTTTGTGGATTCCAAGCATATTGTGAAAAATAAACCATAAATATTTACAAGACTGTCTATTGGCATGCTGTCTTATCAATGAACTTTGATGTCAATATTGACGGGTATTAATTTAAATAATGAATTTTAATAAATTCCCTTAAATGCAACTATTTAATGTACTCTTGTTACAGCAAATTTCTTAAATATATTCAATTTTTGTTTAAAAAAGAATTTGAATTTTCATATTCTTTTGTATTTGTTAAAATGTGGTCCTAGCTTGCTCAAAAATACCACTTTTCTTGGGACAAGTTTGAACAGAAATATTTAAAAATTTTATAGCTTTTCAACACATTTAATTAAAAAACACTTTAATTTCTGGATTATAAAATAAGGAAATACATTATTTTTCTCTTATAGTATTTAAAATACAATATAATTAGAATGATCAAAACATCATTTACCAAACATGTACAGCTGCAGAAAAAAAAATGCCCATTTGCTTTTTATTTGGCCGTTGTTCGTTGTACAGCAAAGTTATATATGCCATTCGTTTGCAAATAACTTATACTTTAATTTACTATTAATTTAATTTGCATAAGGGGCCGTCTTCATATTTAATTCTGCATCAACTTCGTTTTTTTCAATGGCAACATACTATTTTGACTTTATTAAACAAAAGAAAACCTTCAAATTACCCTAAATATAAATTTTCACCAATTTTCCTACAATAATTTCCGGAGATATTGAGACTTATTTTTAGCATGAGTTTAAGGGATTTTCTGCAAATTGAGAAACGCTATTTGTAGGTTCTGAACCAGTGCCGTGCTTTGGGGGGTGCGAAGGGTGCAACCGCACCGGGCCGCAAAAAATCGAAGGCTGTAAAAAATTTCGGTAAAAAAAAAAAAAAAAACTCAATGAAGAGAAAAAAAAAAAAAAGAATCGATTGCACATGCTAATACAGTGGTCCCCGAGCCGCGGACCGGTATCGGTCCGTGGATCAAATCGTACCGGACCGCACAAGGAACATTAAATTATTTCCATTTTATATCACCGTTTCTATTCCAGTTTGCACGCAAACTCAAATGATTTTCAAAACTTGATACAAAGCGCGAAAAAGCTGAGCCACTTACAAGCGATTGCCCTCGTGACCTTGTAGCAGGCGCCTTTTGGGAGCTGTCTTATACAACTGGT
>JAWZYV010005397.1:0-10724 GCA_038373885.1 Cheiracanthium punctorium
TCATGTATGTGAGTAGTAGTAGATAAATAAGAGTTCTGCCCATGGGGTGCCATGTTAATTGTGGGGTGCATCGTATAACTATGTTCCCTGGGCAGACAGAGAGAGGGGGGCGTGGTCGGACCGGATGTGGGGAGCGGATGCTAAGACCGGATGTTCAAAGGACTGATAAGATTTGTTTTCCTTTTTTTCAAATAAGGGGACTTGTAATTTTTTCAGACTTTAAGATATTTTTGAAATAAGGGGACTTGTAATTTTTTCAGACTTTAAGATATTTTTGAAATAAGGGGACTTGTAATTTTTTTCAGATTGTGACATATTTTTCAAATAAGGGGACTTGGAAAAATTTTCAGACTTTAACAATTTTCTCAAATAAGAGGACGTGGAAAAATTTTCAGACTTTAACAATTTTTCAAATAAGGAGACTTGTAATTTTTTCAGACTTTAACATTTAGTATCAAAATAAGCGACTTTGACATAATTTTAAATAAGCTATACTTTATGAATTAAACCTGAAATAAAAAATATTATTATAAAATGAGGACCCACCAGCCGCCCGGTAGAATTCGTCTACCGCCTCATTTCAAATAAAAATTCTTACTGTGCCTTTCCCCATCACGCTAGCCTCGCATGAATGGAGACAGGGCGTAGCACAGAGGATGCGTTGTTGTTTTTGTTTCTTTAAATAATAATTAACTATGTGGAGCAAAGAAATGAACAACATCCCCAGGAGGCCTACAAACCAAAGAAATCTCCCAAGAGTTTTAATTTTAAGTTAAATAAGTAATTTTACAACAAATATTTTTTAACCAACAGTTTTAATTTTAAGTTAAATAATTTTACAACAAATATTTTTTTAATTAATTTTACAACAAATATTTTTTTTTAATCAAGAGTTAATTTATTTTTTACCCAAGTTTTAATTTTAAGTTAAATAAGTAATTTTACAACAAATATTTTTTTAACCAACAGTTTTAATTTTAAGTTAAATAATTTTACAACAAATATTTTTTTAATTAATTTTACAACAAATATTTTTTTAACCAAGTTTTAATTTTAAGTTAAATTATTTTACAACAAATACATTTCTAAATTTATTTTTTTAACCAAGTTTTAATTTTAAGTAAATAATTAATTTTACAACAAATATTTTTTTAATCAAATGTTTTTAATTTATCAGGAAAAAATTTTAATCAAGTGTTTTTAATTTATCAAGAAAAAAAAATTTAATCAAGAGTTTTAATTTTTTGTATACCGTATTTTTGTAAGGTAGCCGTTTAACAATAAAGTAAGGTTTAGGATACCCATACATTTTCTACAAATTTAATCTACTGTTAGGCAAGTGAGAAAATTATACCATAGAAAGATTTTACAAATAATGATTTGGATATAGTCTTATATTCTATTGCGAGAAAACCACTTTAGCCATATATACCCCAAAACTCAAGTTTTTGTATACGAAATGCATGAATACGCGTTAGATCCCCTTAGAAAGTCCTCCTACCAAGGCACCCCTCATCCTAAGCAGATACCCCCGCGTGCAGGTTTGCCTTAAAGCACAAACAAACAAAGTATTTATCTAAACATTTTTTCTTACCAACACAGTTTTGATAAATTTTAGGCAGCGATTATACTAGTTTATATTTTCTATAGATCAATTAGAGAAAAAATTACATTTTTAGTAATCCTACAAAACTTTTCTACTGTATATCCCAAGTAGAGTAACTTGACTTATAGAATTTCAATACGATACGAGTTAGATTGTTTATGTGCAACACTCATTGCAGTTTGACTATTAAAGCATAATTTTATACATGCATTAATATTTTTATTGATGTACTTAACCTATTTTATAGAAAGGTGAGCATAACTAGCATAAACTTTTAGACTAGATAGTACTATTGTTAGAAAGTTGAACTATTGGAAATAAAAATTGAAGACCCGTTTTAGTATACTGCATGTACATAAATATCTTTCAATACTTAGATAGTTTAAATCGCAAATCATTACTTAAACTAAAAAATACAAGGTTTTTACTTACGTGAAGGGAGATCGTGCTAAATCTTCGAGTCTCTGGACAAAGTACCAACATCTATACGGCTAGCAAGACCGGAACATAGAGTAATGATTTAAAATACATTAACTCTAAGTTCCGTCCCAGCTGACCGATATCAAGACATTATTTTCAGCATATGAGGATAAAAAGAAGTAAACATAATATTTTGACACTAAAAACAAAACACATTTGAAGATATTAAACGCTTTAAAAGTAATTTTTTTTTTCTTATAACAATGCTATTTTATGTAGGATAAAATTAGTTAGCAAGCGAAAATGTAATCTTAATTAGAATTTACTGAAATACAAATACCATGCATGCCTTATTTTCTATTAGGAGAAAGCCCTCAAACCCCAGTTTTTGTATACAAACTGCATAAAGTACTTCTACCGATAATGCCTATTGCTATTAATTACACTGGATTACCCACTTAAAATTTCGCAAAACACCAAAATACAGAAAAACATGCATTAACAAAAAAAATCACACTTAAAAGTACAACACATCAAAAGTGCAACTATAAGAACCACATAATTATTTTCAATTAGAATTACGGTATCAACTTATATGTAACTAAAATAATAGAAAATATTACACTTACCCTGTACTTGTACACGCGAGAGGCGAAAATAATAAAAATATTCGCAAATATATCCACAGCATAAGTAAAATCCACGTGCATATCCCTAGTACAGCTGATAAGAAATTGAGATAAGAAAGTGCCTTGAGACCCTACAGAGCCGGTACAATAAGAGTTGGCCAGTTTACCGATAAGATAAAACCAGGGAGGCTGTTAGGGGTATGCAATTGGGGACACGTGTTTCATTCTACGTTCAAAAATGGGGACTTATGGATTAAGATCATGTTAGATTAAAGCCATTTCAATAAAAATCTATCCTTTTTGTAAACATGGGCATTATATCCTAAATTAAAATATCAAAGTTAAGCTACAACGATTAATATATTTTACGTAGTTTAGGAAACTAATGAATCATTAATTAATTTTTGTGAAACAATTAGCAAAGATCATTATACTAAAGCAAATTATTTTTGCTCAGTTTTGATAAATAACAGTAATAAATTATAGGCATTGCAGATGAATGAGTTCACGTATAAAATAGGTATTAAAATTATTGTTTAAAACAATTTTTAGAATAATAAACTAAAATTTTTATTTAATAAAGTCATAAACTAAAATTATTAATGAAAACTTGTTAATAAATTAAACATATCAAAATTTTTACACTCAATTTTTTTTATAGACTTAAATTTTACATAGACATCCTTTTAATAAATTCATAAACTAAAACAATTTTTACAATAATAAACTAAAATATTTATTTAATAAAGTCATAAACTGAAATTATTAATGAAAACCTGTTAATAAATTAAACTGATGGCTCTAAAAGATAGCTAATCACAACATATATCAGAAAAAATATAAGCAATTATAATACCTGAAAAATACCGGACAACACTGTTGTTGCATGCGGACAAAACATCGTTCTGCTCGGCTAAAGAATTCTTAGGTATCCGTTGCAGGAGAACTTACATACGCCCAACCTACAAACTCTACAAATTTAACGGCAACTGATTTTCTCTTATCAGGTATCACAGATCAGATAAGAGATAAGGAAGTGACATGCGCAGAAGACACGTGATAGTGACGTGTGCAAATCTGTGTTGATTGAATATCCGGTAGGTTTCTGGCAGGATGTACTATTTACATTGAGTGGCAACTCTCAGAACAGGCTAAGACAAGTTAGATGATGCAATATCTACAGGTTTGAGGAAGGTAGAGGGCGCTTGGGTAATCACGTGATTTTTTAAAGAATCAGTAAAGACATTTTAGTTAGATAAAGTGGTCAGGTGTGTGTTGCGAGACTCTCTTTACACTGTGTGCGCCTATACTTAAGACGTGTGTTTTAATTGATTTTTCGCCGAGTTTCAAAAATGTCTTTGCTTGAATCGATCGAAAATAACTTTAACATTGAATACACTCCCGAGTTTTATACTCAAAGTGATGCGGATGTGTTGCTGCAAGAAATAATACAATTGCCTTTAGATGTAAAGCCTTTGCAAAGTAGTGAAAAGGAAATTTCCCCCGAGTTTTGTACTGAAAGTGATGTTGATGTGCTACAGCAAGAATTGTTTCAATTACCCCTGCAAAGTAGTGAAAAGAAAATTTCCTCGACTCGTAAAGTAATTACTTTTGCTGATGAAGGAATCAATTACAGTTTACCTGGAGCAACAGTCTCTGTTTACTCTTGGATACCCATTTTGCAAAAAATACGTGAAGATCTACAGAAAGTGACAAATTATGAATTTAATATGGTGCAAGTGAACTTTGGGTCTGAAGAACAACCTAAAATGGAAGACGGCAACTACGAAGATTTTAATCTAGACCTATCATCAGGTGTATGCATTCTAAGTTTTGGATCTAAACGAACTTTGGATTTTAAACCAGCGAACTGTGAAACCGCTACCATTAAATTAGAACATGGCTCAATGTGTAAGATATATCCCCCAACCAACAAACTTTTAACGCATGGTATTCCTTCTGAACCTTATGTGACAGACCCGCACATTAACCTTACATTTGCCAAAATGTACATTTATGAGCCTTCCCCGAAAAGGGCAAAGTTGGGCGATTGGACGGATAATCTTTACCATAGCTTATATGCTTCTGTAAATAGTACATGGCACTTGGAAAGACTTATCTACGTTTCACTTCACGATGAAAGAACTGACTTGAAGATCCATATTAGACAATTTATTCAGAATGCCCAATTAGACTATATACCAACCGGTCAGGGAGTCGTGATGAACCCTTCCACATGGATCGAATTTATTGTAAAACTATTAGATTTTAATATAGGTCATAGCAATAGCTCTTTTACTTGTAATAATCAATTATCTGTATTTAATGATGATGGAAAATGCATCTTACAACAAATTTATAAAACCGGAGATTCATTCACGTTAAATCCAATTTCCTTAATACTTTTAAATGATCAAGTATTAAAACTTTGTAAAATAAGAAATGAAATATTGGAATGCATTTTAAAAACGCTATATACGACGACCCTACCCCATTTAATTTTAAAATTAAAGCCGCAAAAATGTAACCGTGAACCCCATTGTAATTATGATGAGGCGAAACAACAATTAATGGATATAGTACATCAGGAAATTTTTAAAAACATAGGCCAGGTTCAGGATCATTCTTCGCAAAGGATACATGCCTGTTCGAATAGAACACATATTGATGAGCGAGAGGGTCTTATAAGTAGTAAAGCATGGTTTACGGTTGACATGCCGTATATTGCAAGAGAGATATGCGAGAACAAATGCACTTGTCATTATGACGGAGAATTTTTTTCAAACATTTTCATTGAAGACTATATGAAGTATCTTCAAAATGGGCTATTTAATACATTTTTTCAACCGTTTTCATATTTTGCTAATTCCAAGGATGACAAAACATGTGTAATTATGTGATGTATAACTAGTATTGCGATTGTAAAAAATATATTAAAACCATTGTGATTATGAAGAAAAGGTATGCTTGCTTCTACAACAGTAGGATTTTACTCACTTGTGCATGCTTAGTTATAGAATACCATTAAAAAAAAGGTTTTATTTTCTTAATTGTGTAAATAGTTTGTGAAATTTTAAAATATATTTTTGTTAAATTTAAAAAAGTTTAAATACGAAAACCCTTTTCTGTGTTTTTTTTTTCTTCTGTGTTTTTTTTAAATAATATATTAATTTGTTTATTTTTTTTTAGTAGGGTTTCAAATTTGATAATTTTTAAGAATGTTATTTAAAAATATTTGCAAGCATGTTTAGCAAGTTACTAGCTTGCTATTTGTAAAAAATTCTAAGTCCGTTATCTTGAAAGAGTAACTGAAATGCACTAAGTTGAATAATTCAATGTTTCTAAAAAGACAATTTCACATATCTAGCACTTCAGAAAAAATGTATCAAGTTCGTAACATTCGAAAAATACCAAAGTTCAACACTTCAATAAAATTTTCAAAGTACAGATCTGTTAGTTTATTTCAAGAATCAAAAGTATACTTAGTTTGAACAATTAACATGTATAAAAGTAAGAGCATATTTATTTAAAATTTGTAAGCATAACCATCTCAATCACTAAAATGTGTAACATGTGCACTTAGTGGATATTTCTCATAAAAATATTCAAGCCCATTACTTAATAAAAATTACAAAAATATGCTAAGTTAATACTCTGATGTTTTAAAAAACATAGTGTCTGATTTAAAATATTCTGTTACTTCAAGTAAAATGTGGTAAGATCTTTACATTAAAGAACACCTCAAAAAATCTTTATTTAAAAATACTAAGTTTCTTTATCTCACTTAACTTTATTTTTGAAAAACCTGTAAAATCGATTAAGTTATAAAATTATGGAAACTAACTTTTTTAGCTAAGTTCATTTTATAAAAAATTAGTACTTTGGGAATTCTCATGTAACACAATTTACCTATCACACTTAAGTTTATGATTTTAATCAAAACATTTTATTTCTATGTAGTAGATTAATGTTTCCATAGTACATGCTTCAATAAATTTTGTTAAATTTCTAACTTTCTACCTTGTAGTGTATAAAAAGATAAGTATAACACGAGAATCTTAAAACATGTCTACCTTTACCACTTTTTGCTGCAGTAAAATTTTATAGATTTTTATTTTGCAAGTAATCAACACACACAAAGAAAACACAGAAAAGTGTTGCATATATAAACTGTTTTATTTACAAAAATATATTTTAAATTACACAAACTATTTACACAATTAAGAAAATAATAACTTTTCAATGAGTATTCTATAACTAAGCATGCACAAGTGAGTAAAATCCTACTGTTGTAGAAGCAAGCATACCTTTTCTTCATAATCACAATGGTTTTAATATATTTTTTACAATCGCAATACTAGTTATACATCACATAATTACACATGTTTTGTCATCCTTGGAATTAGCAAAATATGAAAACGGTTGAAAAAATGTATTAAATAGCCCATTTTGAAGATACTTCATATAGTCTTCAATGAAAATGTTTGAAAAAAATTCTCCGTCATAATGACAAGTGCATTTGTTCTCGCATATCTCTCTTGCAATATACGGCATGTCAACCGTAAACCATGCTTTACTACTTATAAGACCCTCTCGCTCATCAATATGTGTTCTATTCGAACAGGCATGTATCCTTTGCGAAGAATGATCCTGAACCTGGCCTATGTTTTTAAAAATTTCCTGATGTACTATATCCATTAATTGTTGTTTCGCCTCATCATAATTACAATGGGGTTCACGGTTACATTTTTGCGGCTTTAATTTTAAAATTAAATGGGGTAGGGTCGTCGTATATAGCGTTTTTAAAATGCATTCCAATATTTCATTTCTTATTTTACAAAGTTTTAATACTTGATCATTTAAAAGTATTAAGGAAATTGGATTTAACGTGAATGAATCTCCGGTTTTATAAATTTGTTGTAAGATGCATTTTCCATCATCATTAAATACAGATAATTGATTATTACAAATAAAAGAGCTATTGCTATGACCTATATTAAAATCTAATAGTTTTACAATAAATTCGATCCATGTGGAAGGGTTCATCACGACTCCCTGACCGGTTGGTATATAGTCTAATTGGGCATTCTGAATAAATTGTCTAATATGGATCTTCAAGTCAGTTCTTTCATCGTGAAGTGAAACGTAGATAAGTCTTTCCAAGTGCCATGTACTATTTACAGAAGCATATAAGCTATGGTAAAGATTATCCGTCCAATCGCCCAACTTTGCCCTTTTCGGGGAAGGCTCATAAATGTACATTTTGGCAAATGTAAGGTTAATGTGCGGGTCTGTCACATAAGGTTCAGAAGGAATACCATGCGTTAAAAGTTTGTTGGTTGGGGGATATATCTTACACATTGAGCCATGTTCTAATTTAATGGTAGCGGTTTCACAGTTCGCTGGTTTAAAATCCAAAGTTCGTTTAGATCCAAAACTTAGAATGCATACACCTGATGATAGGTCTAGATTAAAATCTTCGTAGTTGCCGTCTTCCATTTTAGGTTGTTCTTCAGACCCAAAGTTCACTTGCACCATATTAAATTCATAATTTGTCACTTTCTGTAGATCTTCACGTATTTTTTGCAAAATGGGTATCCAAGAGTAAACAGAGACTGTTGCTCCAGGTAAACTGTAATTGATTCCTTCATCAGCAAAAGTAATTACTTTACGAGTCAAGGAAATTTTCTTTTCACTACTTTGCAGGGGTAATTGAAACAATTCTTGCTGTAGCACATCAACATCACTTTCAGTACAAAACTCGGGGGAAATTTCCTTTTCACTACTTTGCAAAGGCTTTACATCTAAAGGCAATTGTATTATTTCTTGCAGCAACACATCCGCATCACTTTGAGTATAAAACTCGGGAGTGTATTCAAGCAAACACATTTTTGAAACTCGGCGAAAAATCAATTAAAACACACGTCTTAAGTATAGGCGCACACAGTGCAAAGGGAGTCTCACAACACACACCTGGCCACTTTATCTAACTAAAATGTCTCTATACTGGTTCTTTTAAAAATCACGTGATTACCCAAGCGCCCTCTACCTTCCTCAACCCAGTAGATATTGCATCATCTAACTTGTCTTAGCCTGTTACAGAGAGTTGCCACTCAATGTACATCCTGCCAACAAACCTACCGGATATTCAATCAACACAGATTTGCACACGTCACTATCACGTGTCTTCTGCGCATGTCACTTCCTTATCTCTTATCTGATCTGTGATACCTGATAAGAGAAAATCAGTTGCCGTTAAATTTGTAGAGTTTGTAGGTTGGGCGTAGGTAAGTTCTCCTGCAACGGATACCTAAGAATTCTTTAGCCGAGCTCACCGATGTTTTGTCCGCATGCAACAAGAGTGTTGTCCGGTATTTTTCAGGTATTATAATTGCTTATATTTTTTCTGATATATGTTGTGATTAGCTATCTTTTAGAGTAATCAGTTTAATTTATTGACAGGTTTTCATTAATAATTTCAGTTTATGACTTTATTAAATAAATATTTTAGTTTATTATTGTAAAAATTGTTTTAGTTTATGAATTTATTAAAAGGATGTCTTTGTAAAATTTAAGTATATAAAAAAAAAAAATTGAGTGTAAAAATTTTGATATGTTTAATTTATTAACAAGTTTTCATTAATAATTTTAGTTATGACTTTATTAAATAAAAATTTTAGTTTATTATTCTAAAAATTGTTTTAAACAATAATTTTAATACCTATTTTATACGTGAACTCATTCATCTGCAATGCCTATAATTTATTACTGTTATTTATCAAAACTTAACAAAAATAATTTGCTTTAGTATAATGATCTTTACTAATTGTTTCACAGAAATTAATTTAATGATTCATTATTTTCCTAAACTACGTAAAATATATTAATCGTTTTAGCTTAACTTTGATATTTTAATTTAGGATATAATGCCCATGTTTACAAAAAGGATAGATTTTTATTGAAATGGCTTTAATCTAACATGATCTTAATCCATAAGTCCCCATTTTTGACGCAGAATGAAACACGTGTCCCCAATTGCATACCCCTAACAGCCTCCCTGGTTTTATCTTATCGGCAAACTGGCCAACTCTTATTGTACCGGCTCTGTAGAGCCTCAAGGCATTTTCTTATCTCTCTCAATTTCTTATCAGCTGTACTAGAGATATGCACGTGGATTTTACTTCAATCATTGTTTTGCGAATATTTTTATTATTTTCGCCTCTCGCGTGTACAAGTACAGGGTAAGTGTAATATTTTCTATTATTTTAGTTACATATAAGTTGATACCGTAATTCTAATTGAAAATAATTATGTGGTTCTTATAGTTTGGTAATTATATTTTCCACTTTTGATGTGTTGTACTTTTAAGTGTGATTTTTTGTTATTGTTAATGCATGTTTTTCTGTATTTTGATGTTTTGCAAAATTTTAAGTTGGTAATCCAGTGTAATTAATAGCAATAGGCATTATCGGTAGAAGTACTTTATGCAGTTTGTATACAAAAAACTGGGGTTTGAGGGTTTTCCCCTAATAGAAAATAAGGCATGTATGGTATCTATATTTCAGTAAATTCTAACTAAGATTAAATTTTCGCTTGCTAACTAATTTTATCCTACATAAAATGGTAGTGTGAATCTGATAAATTGTTATAAGAAAAAAATTACTTTTAAAGCGTTTAATATCTTCAAATGTGTTTTGTTTTTAGTGTCAAAATAATATACCTATTTCAGCATATGATGGTATTAAGAATTAATGAACATGTGCTAGTTGGACCGGGAATTAGGGATAATGTATTTTAAATCATTATTCGATTTTCCGGTCTTGCTAGCCGTATAGATGTTGGTACTTTGTCCAGAGACTAGAAGATTTCGCAAGATGTGGCTTCACGTAAGTAAAAACCTTGTATTTTTTAGTTTAAGTAATGATTTTCGATTTAAACTATCTAAGTATTGAAAGATATTTATGTACATGCAGTATACTAAAACGGATCTTCAATTTTTATTTCCAATAGTTCAACTTTCTAACAATAGTACTATCTAGTCTCTAGTTATGCTCACCTTTCTATAAAAT